>CAUYLG010058582.1:0-28759 GCA_963573385.1 Cacajao melanocephalus
AGAACTGGAACAAGTGGACCCAATAGACATCTACAGAACTCTCCACCCCACAGCCACAGAATGTACATTCTTCTCAGCACCACATCACACTTACCTAAAATTGACCACATATTTGGAAGTAGATCATTTCTCATCAAGTGAAAAAAATGGAAATCATCACAAACAGTGTCTCAGACCACAGTGCAATCAAATTGGATCTCAGGATTAAGAAACTAACTCAAAACTGCACAACTTCATGGAAACTGAACAACTGGCTCCTGAATGTTGACTGGATAAACAATGAAATGAAGGCAGATATAAAGATGTTCTTCAAAACCAATGAGAACGAGGACACAATGTACCAGAATCTCTGGGACACATTTAAAGTAGTGTCTAGAGGGAAATTTACAGCAATAAATGCCCACAAGAGAAACGAGGAAAGATAAAAAATCGACACCCTATCATCAAAATTCAAAGAGCTAGAGGAGCAAGATAAAAGAAAAACTCAAAAGCTAGCAGAAGACAAGAAATAACTAAGATCAGAGCAGAACTGAAGGAAATAGAGACACAAAAAAACCCTTCAAAAAATCAGTAAATCCAGGAGCTGGTTTTTTGAAAACATCAACAAAATAGACCACTAGCCAGATTAATAAGAAAGAAAAGGGAGAAGAATCAAATAGATGTAATAAAAAACAATAAAGGGGATATCACCACAAATTCCACAGAAATACAAACCACCATCCGAGATTACTACAAACAACTCTATGCACATAAACCAGTAAACCTGGAAGAAATGGATAAACTTCTGGACACTTGCACCCTACCAAAACTAAACCAGGAAGAAGTTGAAACCCTGAATAGACCAATAACAAGGGCTGAAGTTGAGGCAGCAATTAATAGCCTACCAACCAAAAAAAGTCCAGGTCCAGACAGGTTCACAGCCAAATTCTATCAGACGTACAGAGGGGAACTGGTACCAATAATTCTGAAACTATTCCAAACAATACAAAAAGAGGAAATCCTCCCCAACTCATTTTATGAGACCAACATCATCCTGATACAAAAACCCAGCAGAGACTCAACAAATAAAGAAACTTCAGGACAATCTCCATAAGGAATATAGATGGAAAAATATTCAATAAAATACTGGGAAACTGATTGCAACAGCACATCAAAAAGCTTATCCATTGTGATCAAGTAGGCTTCATCCCAGGGATGCAAGGCTGGTTCAATGTACACAAGTCCATAAACGTAATCCACTACATAAATAGAACCAAAGACAAAAACCACATGATTATCTCAATAGATGCAGAGAAGGCTTCTGCAAAATTCAACAGCCCTTTATGCTAAAAACTCTCAATAAACTAAGTATCAGTGGAACATATCTCAAAATAATAAAAGCTATTTATGACAAACTCACTGCCAATATTATACTGAATGGGCAAAAACTGGAAGCATTCCCTTTGAAATCTGGCACTAGACAAGGATGCCTTCTCTCTCCACTCTTACATGATATAGTATTGGAGGTTTTAGCCAGAGCAATCAGGTAAGAAGAATAAATAAATGGTATTGAATTAGGAAAGGAGGAGGCCGAATTGTCTCTATTTTCAGACGACATGATTGTATATTTAGAAGAACCCATCGTCTCAGCCCAAAATCTCCTGAAGCTGATAAGCAACTTCAGCATAGTCTCAGGATACAAAATCAATGTTCAGAAATCTCAAGTATTCTTATACACAAATAACAGACAAACAGAGATCCAAATCAAGAGCAAACTCCCATTCACAATTGCTACAAGAAGAATAAAATACCTAGGAATACAACTAACAAAGGAGGTAAAGGACCTCTTCAAGAAGAACTACAAACCACTGCTAAAGGAAATAAGAGAAGACACAAACCGATGGAAAAACATTCCATGCTCATAGTTAGGAAGAATCAATATTGTGAAAATGGCCATATTACCCAAAGTAATTTATAGATTTAACACTATCCCCATCAAACTACCAATGACCTTCTTCACAGAACTGGAAAAAAAACACTTTAAACTTCTTATGGAAACAAAAAAGAGTCCACATAGCCAAGACAATCCTAAGCAAAAAGAACAAAGCTGATGGCATCACACTGCCAGACTCCAAGCTATACTACAAGGCAACAGTAATCAAAACACTTTGGTACTGCGATCAAAACAGAGACATAGACCCATGGAAAATAACAGAGACCTCTGGAGCAACACCACACATCTACAACCATCTGATCTTTGACAAACCTGACAAAAACAAGCAATGAGGAAAGATACCCTGTTTAATACATGGTGTTGGGAAAATTGGTTAGCAATGTGCAGAAAGCAGAAACTGGACCCCTTCCTGACACCTTACACTAAAATTAGCTCCAGATGGATTAAGGACTTAAGCATAAGACCTAACATCATAAAAACCCTAGAATAAAACCTAGGCAAAACCATTCAGGACATAGGCATAGGCAAGGACTTCATGACTAAAACACCAAAAGCAATGGCAACAGAAGCCAAAATAGACAAATGAGATCTAATTAAACTCCAGAGCTTTTGTACAGCAAAAGAAACAATCATTAGAGTGAACCAGCAACTAACAGAATGGGAAAAAATTTTTGCAATCTACCCATCTGACAAAGGGCTAATATCCAGAATCTACAAAGAACTAAAACTGATTTACAAGAAAAAAACAAACCTATCCAAAAGTGGCTGAAGGATATAAACAGACACTTTTCAAAAGAAGGCTTATATGAAGCCAAAAACATATGAAAAAATGCTCATAATCACTCATCATTAGAGAAATGTAAATCAAAACACTGAAATACCATCTCATGCCAGTTAGAATGGCGATCATTAAAAAATCTGGAGACAACAGATGCTGGAGAGGATGTGGAGAAATAGGAACACTTTTACACTGTTGGTGGGAGTGTAAATTAGTTGAACCATTGTGGAACACAGTGTGGCAATTCCTCAAGGATCTAGAAATAGAAATTCCATTTGAGCCAGCAATCCCATACTGGGAATACCCAAAAAACTATAAATCATTCTATTATAAAGACACATGCACATGCATGTTCATTGTGGCATTGTTTACAATAGCAAAGACCTGGAACCAGCCCAAATGCCCATCAATGATAGACTGTACAAAGAAAATGTGGCACATATACACCATAGAATACTATGCAGTCATAAAAAAGATGAGTTTGTGTCCTTTGTAGGGACATGGATGAATCTGGAAACCACCATTCTCAGCAAACTGACACAAGATCAAAAAATCAAACAGCGCATGTTCTCACTCATAGGCGGGTGTCGTACAATGAGAACACTTGGATACAAAGAGGGGAGCATCACACACTGGTATCTGTTGGCAGGGCTATGGGAGGGATTGTGGGAGGGATGGTGGGGGAGGGATAACATGGGGAGAAATGTCAGGTATAGGTGATGGGGGGATGGTAGCAACAAACCACCTTGCCATGAATGTACCTATGCAACAATCTTGCATGATCTGCACATGTACTGCAGAATCTAAAGTACAATTTTAAAAAATAGCAATTAAGAAAAAAGAAAGACACATAGAACAATGGAACAGAATAGAAAGCCCAGGAATGAATCCACACACAGCCAACCCATTTTTTACAAAGGTAACAAGAACATACACTGGGGAAAGGACAGTATCTTTAATAAATGATGCTAGAAAAACCAGATACCTACATGCAGAAGAATGAAACTAGATTACTATTTTCACTATATAAAAAAATCCGTTTGAAACTGATTAAGAACTTAAATATAAGGCCTGAAAATTTGAAACTACTTAAAGAAAACATTGGGGAAATTCTACAGGACATTAGTTTGAGCAAAGATTTTTTTGCTAACACCTCAAAATCACAGGCAACAAAAACAAAAGTAGAAAAATGGGATTGCATCAAGCTAAAGAACTTCTGCCTGACAAAGGAAGCAATTAACAAAAAGAAGTGATAACCTGGAGCATGCGAAAAAGTATTTGTAAACTCTGTATCTGCTAAGTGGTTAATAAGCAGAATATATAAGGAACTCAAACGCTTCAATTGCAAAAAAGCAAATACTATGATTTTAAAGTGATCAAAAGAGTTGAATAGATATTTCTCAAAAAGACATACAAACAGCCAACAGGTATGGTAAAAAATTTTCAACATTACTAATCATTAGGAAAATGCAAATCAAAACCACAATGAGCTATCATCTTACGCCAGTTAGAATGGCTATTATGAAAAAGATAAAAAATAACAAATGCTGATGAGGAGGCAGAAAAAGGTAACTTGTTGGGGAGAATGTAAAGTGGTATCCTGTTTGGTGGGAATGTAAAATAGCAGAGTCAGTATGGAAAACAACATGGAGGGTCCTCCAAAGAAACTAAAAATATAACTACATTAGAAACTAGCAATTCCACTGTTGGGTTTATATCCAAAAGAAAGGAAATCAGTTTATCAAAGAGGTATCTGTACTCTCATGTTTATTGCATTACTATTCACAATAGCCAAGACATAGAATCAGCTTAAATGTTCATCAGTGGATATATGGATAAAAAATGTGGTAAACATATAAAATAGAATATTATTCAGCCACTTAAAATCATAAAATTCTACTATTTGCAGCAATATGGATAGAACTGGAGGCCATTATTTTAAGTCAAATACACTAGGCACACAAAGCAAACATCACATGTTCTTACTCATATATGGAAGCTAAAAAAGTGGATCCCAGGAAGTAGAGAGTATAAATGCTGGTTATCAGAGGCTAGAAAGGGAAGTGGGAAGAAAACAATAAAAAAAAATTGGTTAAGTGACACAAAATATAGTTAGATAGAAAAAGTAAGTTCTCGTATTTGATAGTACAGTAGGGAAATTATTGTTAACATTGATTTTTTTTTCTATATTTCAAAATAGCTAGAAGAGATTTATAATGTTCCCAATACAAAGAAAAGATACATGTTTGAAGGAACAAATAAACAATTGAACATTACATATTGTATACAAGTATCAAAATATCCCATATATGTAAAACTGTTATATACCAATAAACATTTTTTAAAATATGAGGTTCACATACCACAGAGATTGCAAATGATGGTCACAGATGTGTTTTGTCTTAAAATACAAAACTGTAATTAAAATGTTTACAAAGTTATTAACACATAAACTTTGGGATTTTAGATAAATATTTGAGTTTATGGTTTCTACTGAAAAATTAGAAACTGCTATCTTAGTTAACATGTAGTACATCCTAGGCACTGTTGTAATTGCTCGTGATAGTTTTATATGTCAATTTGCTTTGAGCACCGGATGTCCAGATAACTAGTTAAACATTATTTTTGAGTGAGTCTGTGAGGGTGTTTCTAAAAGAGATTAGCATTTGAATCTGTAGACTGAGTAAAGCATACTGGCCACCACAATAGGGGAGAGTATCATCCAACCTATTAAGGGCCTGAACAGGGGAAAAAAAAAAAAAAACGTGGAAGAAGGGAGGAGTCAGTTTCTTTCAGTCTTATTGTTTGAACTGGGTCATTGATCTTCTCCTACCCTTAGAAGCCCCTTTCTTAGGCCTTCAGATGCAGACTAGAATCTACACCATCAGGTCTCCCCAGACCTCAGGCCCTCAAAATCCACCAGTGAACCTTCCTCAGTCTCCAGCTGGCAGAAGGTAGATTGTAAGACTTCTCAGCCTTGATCATTGTGGGAGCCAGCACCTTACAATAAATCTATTAATACATGCATCCTATTGGTTCTGTTTCTTTGGAGAACTCTTACTAAAACACTGCTTACAAGTATTACAAAGAATGATTGCATTTACTCATTAACCAGCTCTGATAAATTGCTAGAACTGTAGCATAGAAGGGTTAAGGAATTTTCTAAAGTCTTCTCTCTAGTAACTTTGGCGGTGGGATTCAAACTCAAATAATGTAATTTCGTGGTTCAGGCCTTTATCACTATCTTCTCTGGTACCAGCATTCCTGAGAGTTTACTACACCTAGAGCTCAATGCCAGTCTCCCTATTTAGCTGGCACAACCACTCTGCAGTGTGCCAAAGTTGCTTCTCTCTTTTACCTCACCTGCTTTAACCCTATTTCCATTCACCAGAATCTGTAATCCTTGTCAGATTGAAATGTTGTACTTGAATCAACAATCATTTGAATGTCCATTTATATATAATCACTAAATTGGGTCCTATATTTGTTAAAAGGTGAGTAAAACATAATCCTTCTTTACTATATAACTAATTTATTCCTATACAAAGGATTATTTTTATTCCTTTACTTTATTCCTTTACAGTCGTACTGAATATAGCTTATCTAAAGTAGAAGTTATTCATTTAAAAAGTAGTACAAACCAAGTGAGGCATTGTAGTAAATTTCAGAGTTCAACAGAAAGAAAAATTGTATAAATACCCACCAGCCATGGGGACAGGGAATTTCTTTGTTCACTGCTGCATCCCAGTGTCTCCGTAATGTCTGGTGTGTTATTGGAGCTCCACACATATTTTTGAATGAATATGTAAATGGCTAAGTCTTAACTCCTCCTTCCTGATCCAGTTTAATTTCTGATTTCTCTTTTTAGTGTTTTCTACCCTCATTTTGCATATTTAGTGGGAAGGCATTTAGGAAGCATTATAAATCAACAAAAAAATCAAATAAATTACATGGAAGTTCAAGAGAAAAAGGGATTATATGTAGTTGAGGGGAACTAGAGGTTTCATGGAAGAAGTAGGTCTGAATGAACTGGTAAAATGTCTATAGGCAGAGATAAATGGAAGGAGTTTCTGGGCCTGTAAGTGTGAGTCAGACCAAACTATTTGTACTATATGCCATGGAGTTTGGCAACTGCTAAGGGTTTGAGCAGGTGGATGTTGATTTTATTTTGACATTTACTTGGCTTAATAAAATAACTGAGAATGAATCTATGCTTTAAAAAATTAATAACTAAAGAAAAAGTGAAATTCCTGCTTGGATTTGTTCATAGGAGGATTTTGGGCAGTATCTCAAGCTTTCAACCTCATGCAACCCTACAGTTTTGTCAGATTAATCTCTTTCTCCAAAAGTTATTCAGAAAGGATATTGGGTTAAGATAAAACTCAGGATCCTAGAATTCAATATCCAGTAGTTAACAATGGTGTGACCTTGGGCAAATCATTTACTCAACTGGAACTTTTTCATCTGTTAAAATATTAATAATTTCATATTTTCCTCATAACTTGGAATTATTAAATGTGTGGATATACTGCAGGAATATTTGGAAGTTGTAAAGTCCTCTATTCTGCCCTTTTCTGCTGCCTCTAACCTGCGTCATCAGCATAATAACATGTGTAAAACATATAAAAATGTGGTGGTGGAAAATTGTATTTTATTACTCTGCATTTTTGGTTGTTAACATGTGCAATGATTATTGGTGAGAAAAATGTTCCTGGCCACCTGGAATCCAAAGTGACATTGTGCATTTGTATTCCTCTGCTTTTGGAAGAGAGCATCCTTTTCAATTTGTTGATAAAGACATAAACCAGGATAAAAAGATTCAAAGCCATGAAATCTCTTTTACTTAGAGAAACAAAAAGGAATGACAAATATAGTAGCCCCAGAGTTGGTCTAAACAGTGAGATACTACTTACAAAAGTGGGCAATTTGAAGATAATCTAGAAATTTTACACACCAGAATTTTAAGTTACTAAAGAACAATTGTGGGAAATTGAGTTAACTTGTAGCACCTTAAACTTCTGTTCTTTGATTTCTAAGAGACTGGCTGAGAATTCCACACCCTCAATAGAGAAACATGGAAATTAACTGAGAGTAGAATTTAGTTCTGACCCCAAGAAAAAACCCATAATTAAGCTGATTTTGTTTGTTCTATGATTACTTCCCTCACTCCTAAATCCACTGTGAAACTTCTTCCATTGTCATTCGTTTTGACACCTATTTTCTTTCTTCCCTATACCTTCCCAATATCAATATATTCATTGCATATTATGCATTCAGCTACACACCAGATAACCTCCTCCACTGTGCCAGCTATTCCATTTCCAGCTCAAATATACCCTAGATATAAAAATCTACCTGTACTGGGTTCTAACCCTTCTGGAATTTCCCTTCTACTCTTGTAATGATAATTGATTGAAGTGCCTTTCATTCTAATAAATACATTTGTGTTTTAATTGGGCCTTCTGAAAACATAAATTTAATACAGTGGCATTTCAAGTAGTGAGAATTTTAATTGTAGAAGTCAAATAAAAGAGATTTTGAGTTGAGTGCAGTGGCTCACGCCTGTAATCCCAGCACTTTGGAAGGCCAAGGAGAGTGGATCACTTGAGGTCAGGAGTTCGAGATCTGCCTGGACAATATGGTGAAACCCCATCTCTACTAAAATTACAAAAACATTATCTGGGCATGGTGGCACATGCCTGTAATCCCAGCTACTCGGGAGGCTGAGGCAGGAGAATTGCTTGAAACTGGGAGGCGAAGTTTGCAGTGAGCAGAGATCGTGCCACTCATTCTACATTCCAGCCTGTGTGACAAAGCCATACTCTGTCTCAAAAAAAAAAAAAAAAAAGAGATTTTGCAACAAGCTTTGCAAAAGTGTTTCTTACAACCACAACTATTAAGGCTAAACTATATGATATCTGATAAAGCAATTTCAATATTGTTTCCTTAGAATCAGTATTAAAGATCTCTAAACTATTTAAAGCAGGAGCCAAAAGTTTACATACTTCCAGAGTCCAATCTGTAACAGGATATTGTGAAATGGTAGAGCATTATATAATAAGAAATGTTGTAAACTGGGGTAAACTAGAGCATGCATGCATAGCAACAAGAAATCATGCATTAGAAATATAACACCAGAGGAGGCAGAGAAAGATGGATGAATACAAGCTTCCCTTGATCTTCCTCCACAGAAGCACCAAATCTAACAACTAGCTACACGAAAAACACACCTTCATAAGAACCCAATATCAGGTGAGTGATTACAGAACTTGGTTTTACTTCATATCATTGAAAGATGCATTGATGAGGGTAAAAAAGACAGTCATGAATTGCCAATATCACCCCTCCCTGATCCTCTAGCAGTGGCCACATGGCACAGAGAATCCATGGCCTTGGAGTAGGAAGAAAGCAGTGATTGTGGGACTTTGTATTGGAACTCAGTGTTGCCCTATTACAGCAAAAAGCAACACTAGGCAGAACTTAGCCAATACCCACAGAGAGAGGATTTAGACCAGTCCTAGCCAGAGGGGAATCATCCATTCCAGCAGATGGAAATTGAGTTTCAGCAAGCTTTGTCACCACAGGCTAAAGTGCTCCAGGGTTTTAAATAAACTTGAAAGGCAGTTTAGTCCACAAAGACTACAGCTCCTAGACAAGTCCTAGTGCCATGCTGGGATCAGAGCCAGTGGACATAGGGGCCATGTGACATAGTGAGACAGCAGCTGGGGCAGCCAAAGGAGTACTTGCACCACCCATTCCCCAAACCCAGGAAGCACAGCTTACAGCTCTGAAAGAGACTCCTTCCTTCTACTTGAGGAGAGGAGAGGAGAGGAAAGGAAAGAGTTAAGAGAATTTTGTCTTGCAATGCGGATAGCAACTTAGCCACAGTAGAATAGTGCACTGGGCAGAGTCCTGAGGCACCCTTTCCAGGCTGCAGCTCTCAGAAGACATTTCTAGACCTACCTTGGTCTAGAAGAGAACCTGCTAATTTAAAGAGAAGGACCCATTCCTGGCAGGATTCATCGCCTGCTGACTAGAGAGCCCATTGCCCCTGAATAATCATTGGTGCTTACTTGGTAGTTCATGTCATGGGCTTTGGGTGAAATTCTGAGACCTGCTAGTTTCAGGTGTGACCTAGCACATTCCCAGCTGTAGTGGCTATGGGGAGAGACACATTCTGCTTGAGAAAAGCAGAGAGAAGAGTGAGGGGACTTTGTATTGCAACTTAGGTACCAGCTTGGCCACAATAGGGTAGAGCACCTAGTGGACTCTTGGGGTCTCTGATTCCAGGCCTTAGGTCTTGGATGGGATTTCTGGACTTGCTCTGGGCCAGATGGGTGCCCACTGCCATGAAGTGCGGGTTCCAGGCCAGGCAGCATTCACCACAAGCTGACTAAGGAGACTTTGGATGTTGAATAAACATTGGTGGTAGCCTGGCTGTACTCCTTTCAGGTCTTCGGCGATGGTGGCAACAGGAAGAGATGCCTCTGTTTGTGAAAAGGGGAGAGTAGAAAGGGCATTGTCCTGTGGGTTTGGTGCCACCTCAGCTGCAGTAGAATAGAGCACCAGGTAGATTCCCCAGGTTTCCAGCTCCAGGCCCTGGCTCTCAGACAGCATCTCTGGACCTGCCTTGGGCTGGTAGAAACTCACTGCTCTAAAAGGAAGGACACAAGCCTATCTGCTATCACCACATGCTGATTGTAGAGCCCTAGGGCCTTGAGTGAACAAAGGGCAACATGGCAAAACCTCATCTCTACAAACACTAAAACATCAAGTGGGTTTGTTAATGCGTACCTGTAGTCCCAGCTATTCAAGAGAGTGAGGCAGGACGATCTCTTGAATTTAGGACATTGACATGAGCAACAGAGCAAGATCATGGTTCTAAGTAAATAAATAAATAAATAAATAAATAAATAAATTCACTGGCAAAACTAAGTACACAGAAAACACAGACAATTATAACACTGTAATTGTGGTGTGTAAATCACAATTTTCTGTTAAACAGAAAGATTAACAGATGCACTAATCAAAAATAATAACTGTAACAACTTTTTACAATAAGATAAAAATAGAAACAAAAGTTAAAAAGCAGGGCAACAATGTTAAAATGTTGAGTTTTTATTTGTTTTCTCTTTACTTATTTGTTAGTTTGTTTATACAATCAATTTTAACTTGTTACCAGTTAAAATAGTGGATTACAAGACATTATTTACAAACCCCATGGTAATCTTAAATTAAAAAATAAATCCAATGAATACACAAAAAGGTAAAAAGCAATAAATTAACACATACAACTAGAGAAAATTACCTTCACTAAAAGGAAGACAAGAGGGCAGGAAAGAAAGAAGAGAGGACCACAAAACAACCAAAAACCAAATAACAAAATGACAGGAATAGTCCTTATTTATCAATAATAACATTGTATATAAGTGGACTAACCTCTCCAATCAAAAGACTCAGAGTGACTGAATGGATAAAAATAAATAAATAAGCAAGACCCAATAATGTTGCCTATAAGAAACACACTTCAACTATGAAGACACAAATTGACTTAAAG
The DNA here is from genome assembly GCA_963573385.1 of Cacajao melanocephalus. Classification (NCBI taxonomy): domain Eukaryota; kingdom Metazoa; phylum Chordata; class Mammalia; order Primates; family Pitheciidae; genus Cacajao; species Cacajao melanocephalus. Next base: position 11,269 of record CAUYLG010058582.1, read on the forward strand.
AGATGGAAAAAGATATTCCATGCAAATGGAAATTTTAAAACACAGCAAGAGTAGCTATACTTATATCAGACAAAATATTTTTCAAGACAAAAATTATTTTAAAAAAAGCAATGAAGGTCATTATATAATGATAAAGGTGTCAATTCAGCAAGAAGGCCTAACAATTTTAAATATATATGCACCCAACACTGGAGCACCAGATATATAAAGCAAATATTATTAAAGTCAAACAGAGTGAGATAGACCTTAATACAATAATAGCTGGAGATTTCAACACCCCACTTTCACCACTGGGCAAATCATCCAGAAAAAAAATTCAACAAAAAAGTCAGCCTTAATCTGCACTATAGACCAAATGGGCCTAATAAATATTTATAAAACATTTCATCCATTGGCTGCAGAATACACCTTGTCCTCAGCACATGGATTATTCTCAAAGATAAATCATATGTTAATTCACAAAATGTGTCTTAAAATATTTTTTAAAAACTGAAATAATATCAAGTATCTTCCCTGACAACAATGTAACAAAACTAGACATTAATAGCAAGAAAAATTTTGGAAACTATATAAATACATGGAAGTCAAACAATATACTTACAAATTACTAGTGAGCCAATGAAGAAATTAAGAAGAGAATTTAAAAAATTCTTCAGAAATGATAACGAAAACACAATGAACCAAAATCTATGGGTTATAGCAAAAACAGTACTAAGAGGAAGTTTATAGCTATAAGTACCTACATCCAAAAAGTAGAAAAAATTCAAATAAAGAATGTAATGATACATCTTAACAAACTAGAAAAGCAAAAATGAAACCCAAAATTAGTAGAAGAAAAGTGTAATAAAGAACAGAACATAAATAAATAAAATTGAAATAAATAAAACATTACAAAAGATCAATGAAATAAAACACTGCTTTTTTGAAAAGATAAACAAACTCAACAAACCTTCAGCAAGACTAAGAAATAGAGAGAAGACCCAAATAAATAAAATCAGAGATGAAAAGCAGACATTACAATTGATACTGCAGAAATTTAAAGAATCATTTAAGATTACTATGAACAATTATGACAATAAATCAGAAAACCTAGAAGAAACGGATATGTCCCTAGACACATGTAATCTACCAAGATTGAACCAAGAAGAAATCCAAAACCTGAACAGAACAATGACAAGTAATGAAAGTGAAGCTGTAATAAAAATTCTACCAGTGAAGAAAAGCCCATTGATGACCTCACTGCTGAATTTTATCAACCACTTAAAAAGGAATTAATACTATTCTAATTAAACTATTCCAAAAAATAGAGGAGGAAATACTTCCCACCTCATTTTATGAAGCCAGTTTAACCTTGATATCCCCAACAAAATCCTAGCAAACTTAATGCAACGACACATTAAAAATACCATTCATCATAATTAAGATTCCTCCCAGAGATTCAAAGATGGTTCATCATAGGAAAACCAATCAAAGTGATATACCATAGCAACAGAATGAAGAACAAAACCATGTAATTATGTCAATTGATACTGAAAAAGCATTTGATAAAATTCATCATCCTTTCATGATAAAAATTCTCAAAATCTGAGGATGGAAGGAACTCACTTCAACACAGTGAAAGCCATATATGACAGACCTACAGTATCACATTAAATGGAACAAAACTGAAAATCTTTTTTCTAAGGTCTGGAACATGACAAGGATGCCCACTTTCACCACTGGTATTCAATATAGTACTGGAAGTTCCAGCTAAAGCAATCAGACAAGAGAAAGAAATAAAGGGCATCCATATTGGAAAGGAAGAAGTCAAATTATTCTTGTTTTCAGATTACATAATCTTCTACTTGGAAAAATCTAAAGACTCTACCACAAAACCATTAGGATTTATTAATAAATTGACTAAAGTTGCAAGATACAAAATCAAGACAAAAATTGTAGCATTTCTATATACCAGCAGTGAACAATCTGAAAAAGAAATCAAGAAAGTAATCCCATTTATAATAGCTACAAATAAAGTAAAATATCTAGGAATTAACCAAAGGAGTTAAAAATCTTACAATGAAAATTATAAAACATTAATACAAGAAATTAAAGATCACAAACAAAAATGGAAAGGTGTTCCATGTTCATGGATTGGAAGAATCAATATTGTAAAATGTCCATACTACCTAAAGCAATCTACAGATTCATGCAGTCCCTAACAAAACATCAATGACATTCTTCACAGAAATAGAAAAAAAAATTCTTAAATATATATGGAACCATGAAAGACCCAGAATATCCAAAGCTATACTGATCAAAAAGAACAAAACTGGAGGAATCATATTACTTGGGTATACTCATCAGAGAGATTAAAACTCTAAGAAAAAAATCTAATGGAAACCATAGAAATGAAAAACACGTTAATAAAGGCGAAGAATGCCTTTGACAGTCTCATAGACTTAAGACTGTGGAAGAAAAAATTAGAATTTGAAGATAGAACAATAGTAGCTACCCAAACTAAAATACAAAGAAAAATGGAAAGTGAAAAAAAAATCATAACAGAGCATTAAAGAGCTGTGGAACAAGATCAAGTGGTTTGACACATGCATGATTGAAATCCCAGAAGTGTAGGAAAGAAAGATTGAGGAAGAAAAAATATTTGAAGTAATCATGGCCAATAATTTTTTAGACTGATGACAGAATCCCTCCTCATCCTGACAAACACTCACACAAATCCAAGAAATTCGAGTTTACTAAGCAAGATAAATGAGTCCAAAGAACACTTAGAATATTATAATTGAACTTCAGGGGACACTCTTGAAGGCAGCTAGAAAGCAAGGACATATTACATATAGATAAGAATTACAGCAGACTTTATGTCAGAAATCTTAGAAGCTAAAAAAAAATGGAGTTATTATATTTAAAGTGTTGAAATAAAAAACATACGCATCAAACCAGAATTACAAACCCAGAAAAAATATCTTTCAAAATGAAAGAAAAATACATAATTTCTCAGCCAAGGAAAATGGCAGAAATTTATTGCCAGGCCACCTAATCTACAGGAAGTGTCAAAGAAAATTTCTCAAACAGAAGGAATATGACATCAGGCAGAAACTTGGATCTATACACAAAAGTACAGAGTCCTGAAAATAAAATATAGGAAAGTAAAATAATTTTCTCATTTCAAATTGTTCAAAACTTACTGACCTTTTAAAGGTAAAAATTAGTAGCAATGTACTGTGTATTTATATAAAATGGAAAAGTGACAATGGGTGAACAAAAAGAAAATTAGGATTATATTGCTGTAAAGTGTCTAAACTACATATGACATGTAGATAAATAAAATGTGTATTGTAAAAACTAGGGCAATCAGCAATAAAGTAAAAAAGAAGAAAAGAGGTGTAAGTGATAAATCAATAGAGAAGATTAACTAGGAGCATAAAATGTTCATTTAACACAAAAGGATGCAGAAAAAGTAGAAGAAAAATGAAGCAAATAGAAAATAGCTAATTAAAAATGGTAGATTTTAGTAACCACCCTTCATATGAATAGCCTAAGTTTTAAAACAAAAGCTGGTTAAAAATCATTTAAAAAACAAATATTATCAGATTATGTCTTTTAATTTTTTAAAAAACAAATTGTGTTTGGTTACATGAATAGGTTCTTGAGTGGTAGTTTCTGAGATTTTGGTGCACCCATTACCAGAGCAGTACTACACTGTACCATATGTGTAGTCTTTTATTCCTTGCCACCCTGACCCTTTCCCCCAAGTCTCCAAAGTATCAAATGTATTATTCTTATGCCTTTGCATCTCATAGCTTAGCTCCCACATATGAATGAGAACATATGATATTTGGTTTTATATTCCTGAGTTACTTCACTTAGAATAATAGTTCCCAATTCCACCCAGGTTGCTGCAAATGCCATTATTTCTTTCCTTTTTATGGCTGAGTAATATACCACATTTTCTTTATCCACTCATTGATTGATGGGTATTAGGGTTGGTTCCATATTTTTGCAATTGCAAATTGTGCTGGTATAAACATGCATGCGCAAATATCTTTTTCATACAATGACTTATTTTCCTCTGGGTAGATACCTAGTAGTGGGATTGCTGGATCAAATGGTAGTCCTACTTTTAGTTCTTTAAGGAATCTCCACATAGTGGTTGTACTAGTTTACATTTCCACTAACAGTATAAAAGTGCTCCCTTTTCACTACATCCCCACCAACATGTATTATTTTTTGATTTTTTGATTATGGCCATTCTTGCAGAAGTAAGGTGGTATTGTATCATGGTTTTGATTTGCATTTCTCTGATAATTAGTGATGTCAATCATTTTTTCATATGCTTGTTGGCTATCTGTATGCCTTCTTTGAGAATTGTCTATTCATATCCTTAGCCCACTTTTTTGATGGCATTGTTTTTTTCTTGCTGATTTAAGTTCTTCATGAATTCTGAATATTAGTCCTTATCAGATGTATAGATTGTGAAGATTTTTTTCCCACTCTGTGGGTTGTCTGTTCACTTTGCTGATTATTATTATTATTATTATTATTATTGCTGTGCAGATGCTTTTTAGTTTAAGTCCCATCTATTTATCTTTGCTTTTGTTGCACTTACTTTTGGGTTCTTGGTCATAAAGTCTTTGCCTAAGACAATGTCTAGAAGGAATTTTCCAATGTTATCTTATAGAATCTCTATGGTTTCAGGTCTTAGGTTGAAGTCTTTGATCAATCTTAGTTGATTTTTGTACAGGTGAGAGATGATGATCCAGTTTCATTCTCCTACATATGGCTTACCAATTATCCAAGCACCATTTGTTGTGCAATGTGGATAGCAACTTAGCCCACTTTATGTTTTTGTTTACTTTGTCAAAGATAAGTTGGATATAAGTATTTGGTTTTATTTCTGAGTTTTCTATTCTGTTCCATTGGTCTATATACCTATTTTTATACCAAATACCATGCTGTTTTGGTGACTATGGCCTTACAGTATAGTTTGAAGTCAGGTAGTGTGATGCCTCCAGATTTGTTCTTTTTGCTTAGTCTTGCTTTGGCTATGAAGGCTCTTTTGTGGTTCCATATGAATTTTAGGATTATTTTTCTAGTTATGTGAAGAATTATCATGATATTTTGATGAGAATTGCATTGAATTTGTAGACTGCTTTTGGCAGAAGGGTCATTTTCACAATATTGATTTTACCAATCTATTAGCGTGGGATGTGTTTCCCTTTGTTTGTGTCATCTATGATATCTGTAAGCAGTGTTTTGTAGTTTTTCCTGCAGAGGTACTTCACATGCTTGGTTAGGTATATTACTAAGTTTTTTTTTTTCATTTTTTCAGTTATTGTGAAAGGGTTGTTCTTGATTTGATTCTCTGCTTGGTCACTGCTGATGTATAGCAGAGCTACTGATTTGTGTTCCTTAATTTTGTATCCTGCAACTTTTGTGAATTCATTTACCAGTTCTAGGAGCTCTTTGGATGAGTGCTTAGGGGTTTCTAGGTACATGATCAAATCATCAGCAGTGACAGTTTGACTTCCTCTTTTTGATTTGGTTGCCCTCGATTTCTTTCTCTTGTCTGATTGCTCTGGCTAGTACCTCCAGTACTATGTTGCATAGTAGTGGTGAAAATGAACATCGTTTTCTTGTTCCAGTTCTCAAGGAGAATGCCTTCAACATTTCCCTATTCAGTATAATGTTGGCTGTGGGTTTGTTGTACGTGGCTTTCATTAAGGTATGTCCCTTCTCTGCCAATTTTGTTGAGGGTTTTCATCATGAAACAATGATGGGTTTTGTCAAATGCTTTTCCTGTGTCTATTGAGATGATCATGTGATTTTTATTTTTAAGTCTGTTTATGTGGGTTATCGCATTTATTGACTTATATATGTTATACCATTCCTGTATCCCTGGGTTAAAGCTCACTTGATCATGGTGGATTATCTTTTTGATATGCTGTTAGATTTTGTTGAGGATTTTTGCATCTATGTTCATTAGGGACATTGATCTGTATATCTTTTTTCTTTTTGTTATATCCTTCCCTGGTTTTGGTATTAGGATGATACTGGTATTAGGGAGGATTCCCTCTTTGTCTATCTTTTGGAATGGTGTCAATAGGATTGGTACCAATTCTTCTTTGAATGTCTGATACAATTCAACTATGAATCCAGCTGGTCCTGAATTTTTGTTGTTGTTGTTTCTTGGCAATTTTTTATTACTATTTCAATATTGCTGCTTGTTATTCATCTATTTAGAGATTCTGTATCTTCCTGGTTTAACCCAGGAGGGTTGTATATTTCCAGGAATCTCACCTCCTCTAGGTTTTCTAGTTTATGCACATAAAAGTGTTCACAGCAACCTTGAATAATCTATTGTATCTCTGTGGTATCAGTTGTAATATTTCCTGTTTCATTTCTAATTAAGCTTATCTGGATCTTCTCTCTTTTTTTATTGGTTAATCTTGTGAAAATCTCTCAGTTTTATTTATCTTTTCAAATGACTAGCTTTTTGCTTCATTTATCCTTTGTATTTTGTTTGTTGGTTTGTTTCAATTTTATTTAGTTCTGCTCTGATCTTTGTTATTTCTTTTCTTCTGCGAGTTTGGGTTTGGTTTGTTCTTGTTTCTCCAGTTCCATGAGGCATGACCTTAGATTATCTATTTGTGCTCTTTCAAACTTTTTGATGTAGGCATTTAATGCTATGAACTTTCCTTTTAGCACTGCTTTTGCTGTACCCTAGAGATTTTGATAGATTGTGTTACTATTATTGTTCAGTTCAAAGAGTTATTTAATTTCCATCTTGATTTCATTGTTGGCCCAATGATTATTCAGGAGTAGGTTATTTAATTTCCATGTATTTGCATTATTTTGAGGGTTCCTTTTGGAGTTGATTTCCAATTTCATTCCACTGTGATCTGGGAGACTACTTGATATAATTTTGATTTTTAAACACTTACTGAGACTTGTTTCGTAGCCTATCATATGGTCTATATAATTTTGATTTTTAAAAACTTACTGAGACTTGTTTCATAGCCTATCATATGATTTATCTTGGAGAATGTTCCATGTGCTGATGAATAGAATGTATATTCTGCAGTTGTTGGATAGAATGTTCTATAAATATCTGCTATATCATTTGTTGTAGGGTGTAGTTTAGGTCCATTGTTTCCTTGTTGACTTTCTGTCTTGACCTGTCTAATGCTTTCACTGGAGTATTAATGTCCCCCACTATTATTGTGTTGCTGTCTACCTCATTTCTTAGGTCTAGTAGTAATTGTTTTTCCAATGTGGAAGCTCCAGTGTTAGGTGCATATATATTTACAATTGTGATATTTTCCTTTTGGACTAGTCCTTTTATCATTAAATAATGTTCCTCTTTGTCTTTTTTTTAACTGCTGTTGCTTTGAAGTTTGTTTTGTCTAATAGAAGAATAGATACTCCTGCTGTCTTTTGGTGTCCATTTGCATGAAATGTCTTTTTCCACCTCTTTACCTTAAGTTTACATGAGTCCTTATATGTTAGGTTAGTTTCCTGAAGACAGCAGAAACTTGATTGGTGAATACTTACCCATTCTGCCATTCTGTATCTTTTAAGTGGAGCATTTAGGCCATTTACATTCAATGCTAGTATTGAGATGTGAGGTACTATTCTATTCATCATGCTATTTGTTGCATGAATACATTTTATTTCCATTGTATTATTGTTATATAAGTCCTGTGAGATTTATGCTTTAAAGATGTTGTAGTTTGGTGTATTTCAAGGACTTTTTTTTAAGATTTGAAGCTCTGTTTAGCAGTTCTTGTAGTGCTGGTTTGGTTGTGGTGAATTCCCTCAGCAATTGTTTGGAAAAGTCCATATCTTTCCTTCATTTATGAAGCTAATTTTTGCTGGATACAAAATTCTTAGTTGATAATTGTTTTGTTTAAGGAGGCTAAAAGTAGAACTCCAATCCCTTCTAGCTTGCAAGGTTTCTGCTGAGAATCTGCTGTTAATCTAATAGGTTTTCTGATGCTTTTGCCGTACAGCTCTTAAGATTCTTTCCTTCATCTTTACTTTAGATAGACTATGTGCCTAGGCAATTATCCTTTTGCAATTAATTTTCCTGGTATTCTTTGAGCTTCTTATATTTGGATGTCTAGATCTCTAGCAGGGTTGGAAAAGTTTTCCTTGATTATTCCCTCAAATATGTTTTCCAAACTTTTAGATTTCTCTTCTTCCTTAGGGACACCAATGATTTTTAGGTTTGGACATTTAACATAGTCCAAAATTTATTGGAGGCTTTGTTCTTTTTTTTTTTTTTTTTTTTTTAGACAGACACCAGGCTGGATTGCAGTGGTGTGATCTTGGCTCAGTGCAACCTCTGCCTCCCTAGTTCAAGCAATTCTCCTACCTCAGCCTCATAAGTGGCTGGGGCTACAGGTACGCACCATCATACCCAGCTAATTTTTGTATTTTAGTAGAGATGGGGTTTCACCATGTTGGCCAGGATGGTCTTGATCTCTTGACCTTGTGATCTGCCCACCTCGGCCTCCCAAAGTGCTGGGATTACAGGTGTGAGCCATCACACCAGGCCAGGTTTGCTCATTTTTTAAAAAAATGTTATTTGTCTTTGACAGATTGGGTTAATTTGAAAGCCTTGTCTTCAAGCTCTGAAGTTCTTTCTTCTGCTTGTTCAATTTTATTGCTGAGACTTGCCAGTGCATTTTTCATTTTTCTAAGTGTATCTTTGATTTCCAGAAGTTGATTGTTTTTTATTTACACTGTTTCACTAAATAATTTTCCTTTTATATTCTGCATCATCTTCTGATTTCTTTAATTTGGACTTCACTTTTCTCTGGTGCCTCCATGATTAACTTAATAATTGACTTTATGAATACTTTTTCTGACAATTCAGAGATTTTTGTCTTGGTTTGGATCCACTCCTAGTGAGCTGGTATGATCTTTTGAGGGTGTTAAAGAACGTTGTGTTGTCCTATTACCAGAATTGTTTTTCTGCTTCCTTCTCATTTGGGTAGACTATGTCAGAGTGAAAATCTGGGATTCAAGGGCTGCTGTTCAGATTCTTTTGTCCCATAGCATGCTCCCTTGATGTGGTGTTGTTCCCCTTCCCCTTGGAATGGGTGTCCTGAGAGCCCAACTGTAGTGATGATTATTGCTCTTCTGGCTCTAGCTACCCAGTAGAGCTACTGTGCTCTGGGCTGGTACTGGGGAGTGTCTGCAAAGTCCAGTGATGTGATCCATCTTCAGGTCTTGCAGCCGTGGACACCAGCATCTGCTCTGGTGAAGGTAGCAGGGGAGTAAAGTGGACTCTGTGAGGGTCCTTGGTTGTGTTTTGGGCTGGTGTTATGTTGATTGTCATCCAGCCAGGAGGTGGCACTTTTAAGAGTGCATCAGCTACATTTAGTTTTTTGGCATCTCAGGGAGCCTGCAGCAGTGATCCACTTCCTTCAGAGGGACTGTGGACTCACTCAGCTTTCTTGGTGTGTTCCTGTGGTAGTTCATGGAACAAAAATTCACAGTGTGAGTCTCCATATGCTGCTCTGTCCATCCGAGTGGGAGCTACAAGCTAGTCCTGCTTTCTACCCACCACATTCCAGATTAAATGTTTAAAAAGCAAGTCACAGCTTTTTGCTGTGTAAGAAACCCTCTTTAAATATAAAAATGTAGATGTATTAAAAATTAAAAAAAGGAAAAGCTCTATGATGCCCACACTATCCACAAGAAAGTTGGAGTAGTTATATAACATCAGGCAAAACAGACTTCAGAAAAAGGAACGTTATATAATGATAAAGGGTCAGTTCTCCAAAAACACATAACAGTCTGAAATATGTGTGCACCTATCAAATCTTGATCAAATCTTCAAAGTACATAAAACAAAAATAATGGAACTTTAAGGGGAAATAAGAAATAATTGCAACTATAGTGGAAGACTTTAACACTCCTCTCTCAGGAATCAACAAAACGGTAATAATAAATTAGTAAAGATCTTGCGGTGCTTTGTAGTGTTAATTTGGCTAGGCTGACCTACATTTTTCATAATTCCATTTCCTATAGGTTTCTGGTTAAGAATGATCAATAGAAACATTCTTGTACCAGATTAGAAAGGTGGAAGTGAAAACACAGCCATTTTATAGCTCACACATGTTATTGCTTATCTGTTAGCTAATTTTGTGGGGGAAAGTACAGCAATCAAGCATATAACTGCTGTACCTTTCTCTGATTCTCCTTCAGTTCCACTAATTCCTAAGCCAGGAGTGTGTAAAGTTCTAATAATGAGGGGCAACAGCAATAGCTTATCTTGCAGGAAATCCATATCATTAAGGACAGAGGTATAATCACTGAAGTGTTTCAGTCTATCTTATGATGCAGCTCTTGTTTGCGGGTGACAGCTTGTCCTGACTCTTCCCTGCATTATATAATCTTTTCTTCCTAACTGCATGCCCTGTCAACTTCAGCTTCAGCATCAAATGCAAAGACAAGAGTCTTACAGACATTAACAAGTTCCTATAATTGTATAATGTCAAATCCGAGTAATAAATCCATTAATTTATCTGTATCTGAATATACATATCTCTCTATATATCTGCATCTACATCTCCACTTACATTTATATTTACATCTACATTGATATTCATATTGATGTCTTATGGTCTGCTTCTCTGATTAAAGCCTATTTGGTATAGAATTGAGTACTAAGAGTGGTTTCAGAGTGACGGAAACTTTAGAATGAGTTCTGCGAAATGGTTCTTTAACCTGGATTCTTGAATATGATTAGACTTAAAGACATTAATAACCTTATTTCTGAGGCTAAAGGGAATATTGACCATCTATGACATGCAGCTGCAAAACAGTACTCAAAATATCACCTGCAGATAGTGTAATCAGTGCCTATAGAATGCAGGTAATTGTTGCCATAGAACATTTTTGTGAAAATAAGAAATATAATGGGATGGGTTGATTGGTTATGCTGAAGACATGTGGAAAAGGAAATGAGATCAGGATCTTAAATCCTAAGCTTACGGGCTGCATAAGAGACCTGAAAGCTTCAATAACTGTCCTAAAGTAAACTCTTATTTCTTGTAGCCATAGGGCAGATATTTCTGAACACCAGATCTAACATCTGGTGGCTGAATTACAAATGCAAAGTGAATTTACAGTTCCATAGTATCTCTTTTGTTAAAGTTAGAGCATTGATATAGATGGAGTGGATCCTGGAAAATTGGGAAGGGGACAGACAGGCAGAATCCAATAATGCTGGGTACTTTGAACTCCAAAATTCTGCTGAGCCTGTGGAAGATCCTTTTAACCACTGCCCTAAGGAGGTTAGTCACCCTTTGCTTAAGAATCTGTAAGGTCTTTCCCTAAAGTAGATATCTTGCAAGGTATTACTGATGATCCTTCAGACCTATTCCCACTACATGTCTTTGCTTCTAAACCTATAATTAAAATCAAGAACCAGTATGCCTTAGAGGGTCAAACACAAAGTACGGCCTGTGAAGAGATCTGATATATTTAAGAAATGACTTTTTCAGAAAACTGGAAAATATATGTAGGAATGGATTTTAAAAGTGTAGGATCAAAATGGAAGGAATATAAAGTTGGATCATGATAAATTCATTCACAGGGCTCACTAATCAGAGATTCTGAATTCAAAACTGAAGTACTGGAAATGACTCTAACAATTTTCTTGGTTAGTTGTCCAAAATGCATGGTGAAAAGTAGTCTCCACCACCACATCTTAAGTAGATTACAGAGTAAGTGTCAGATCTTTGTTCTGGTATACTATAGAGTATGTTATTCAAAGGTTTAGGGAGACTATCTTAAGAGAATGTAGTGACTGTTTAGTGTATGCGTTTTCATTTTAACATTTTTTTTGTTATTTTTTGCGAGTACATAGTAGGTTTATTGCATGGATTTTCTACTTGTTGTATGCAAAGTTTTATTTATAGCTATTTGTTTGAACTTATTATTTATTCAACTTTGGTATCTGTGATAATTTTCTTCTTCACCTGTTTCTGAGAAGCATTTGCTAAAACTCTCTGACATCGACGATTGATTTATCTGTTTCTTCTAATTGTTAGTTTGCTTTTTTATGAAAGTGATTCTGTAATGATAACAAAAAAAATGTATACTTCTTTCTTTTAACTTGAACTTTCCTTTGGGCATTGTCCAAACAAGAGCCTATTCACAAAATAGCATTAATAAGTTTAATGGTAATTTTATTAAAGCTTACATAGGCCACATGGAAAAGTATACAGTGTATAGCATTCATTTAAAAAATTTTTATTATAGTTGGCTTCTTCCAAGTTTCTCTTTCTGGCCTCAAATCTAACAGATAACCTCCTTTCCTTTTCTTCCTTTTGGCACTACAGTTCCTGACTCTATCCTGTGCCCTTGCCCCATCTCCCTTCACTCACAACCATGAAACTGCCACCAATCTCTCTCTTGGTTTATCATGTACAGAAATTCAGCTCTATCTAGGATTCTCGCCCTCAAACATATGATTTTGCCTGCTACTCCATATAAATTCAATACATCAAAGACAATTTTGATGAAAAGAGACATACTGATTATGCTCAGAAAATGAATTATTCTTTAGCAACTAGGACCCATCTTTCTTAGGAGACAGTTGAAGCTTATATATATGATTAGTACAATATTTTTATTTCAAGTATTTCAATTTAAAATGATGCATCTTTTTATATTGAAAGAGGAGAGAGATAAAATTGAATTTTTCTTTTGTTATCTAAAGATTCACGAGTAACAACCTGAATTAATGAACTGGATTTATGTTTTGACTGCAGGTTTTAATCAGATTCAGTATGTTTCAACAATCTCTTATAGGCAGCCACTCCACTGACTGCTGGCCTGACATGTCACTTAATCCAATCCTAATCTAAGATCATGACAAGAGAAAATGATAAACTTCCTTGGAAAAATCAATGAATGTAATGTTCTTTTTATCTCATTGAATGATTTGCCTATTGACTGTGCTTCCTCTCTTCACAAATTTACACACAGAAAACCTCTTTTTCGCTGGGCATGGTGGCTCACACCTGTAATCCCAGCACTTTGGGAGGCGGAGGCAGGTGGATCACCTGAGGTCAACGTGGTGAAACTCCATTTCTACTAAAAATACAAAAATTAGCCAGCTACTCAGGAGGCTGAGGCACGAAAATCACTTGAACCCGGATGGTGGAGGTTGCAGTGAGCCGAGGTGGTGCCACTGCACTCCAGCCTGGGTGACAGAGCGAGATTCGGTCTCAAAAAAAAAAAAAAAGAAAAGAAAAGAAAAGAAAACCTCTTTTAAAAATAAATTATATAATGTTTTAGATGATAAGACATTAGTCTGAGATCAGGATTGGTAATTACAATAGTCTCAGGGGACATAATGCAGGAAGGCAAAATTAACTTTAACTTTACACCCTTTATCTTTATTTCTATTTCAAGTCTACACATCTTCTTTTGATAACATAAAATATAAACATAGTCAATCCTAGGCATGAACTCAGCTCTGGAATTTCTCCCAATTTATTTTCTGTCTGTGGCATCATCTAAGTTCAAGAGAACGCAAATGGAGTAAATTACGTGGTCTGCGATCACTGACTTTGTCTACTTTGGTATCTGCCGAGATTCCCTCACCCAGGCTTGTCCTTATGCCTGATATCTTCCCTCTTATCTTTTCCATCTATGATATCAGGCCAGTCATTGATACTTGCACTCTGAAACCTCCATACCGTAGTTGAGTGATGTCTTCAGGTCTACCAAATCTCTCTCATCCAACTTTGTACCTTCTTGATAGCAAATGGAGATTTGGAATTATTCCAATTGATTCCAAGGCCTCAAAAATTTCATCTGAGGCCTATTTGGACTCTAAAAATCCATGCAGCAAATTCTATTTACTGCTTCAAAATCAGGATAACCACTCCACGCTGCTGCTCCTTAAATGGGAAGCAGGTAATTGTGCTGTCTACACTTAAACCCCCAAACTCAGCTATTTATATTGGCACCCACCCACCCCCTTGAAGAACTAGTCTAAGTGAAGAAGAGTGCAAGCTCAAAAGAGCATCTAACTCACTATAAAACCCTTTCACTTGACCTATTATTTATTAGAGTATTTTAAGTTTAGTGTGTAGCAATTATTGAACACTGACTATTTTGTTCTGTTATGCTCCTCATCCCACCTCTCCACAGTTTAGCTCCTGCCTAAAATTAAAGAAGAGGAACAGCAACAAAAATAAGTATGTTCAATCCCAAAAAGCACATCGATTTATATCACTGCAAATAAATACTGACTTTCTGATCATGACTCTTCTATTAATCCGCCCTATGACAATGTATGAATCATTGTACCTTTCTGAGTGTTAGTTTCCTCATCTATAAATTATGGGGATTAAACTAGGTGCTTTTTAGAATCCTTAGCAGCATTAATATTCCATGATCGTGTGTTTTCAGACTACAATGCATTCCAAGTCCAGCATTGACAAGTTCCATCTACAGTCAGCCCCCCAGTTGAAAAAGGAAGACATTATATAATTCACATTAATTTGAAAAGTTAAATGTACTGTAGAAATAAACCTTGGTGTACAGCAATTTGATATCTGACAATTTTCTTTTACAGCCTTCAGCCAATTAAATGTGTGTTAGCAATACACTACACTCATTGCTGCAGAGCACAAAAATGAACCTCAATCTTCCATTCTCCTTTTTAATGTACTCCAGATACTAGTTTCAGCACTATCTGAGTTCTCACCCTTTCTTACATCCTTCCACCATTCCTCATCCTTGGGATCAGGCAAGTTAAGCAGAGTAAACAAAAGAGGCAAGAGACTTTGGGCCAATGTTGAGTGCCTTGACCAATGGTCTTTATCCATTATTGTTCTTTTCACATGTTAAGCACTTCTTTAAGCCATTTCAAATGAAGTGATGCCAAAAGATAAGCACTTACTTCCCAAATATCTGCTTTGAAGAATTCCACCCTATTGCTGTTCATGTTCATGATTTAGTAAGAAAGAGCTTAGGCTTTAGAGTTGGACAAACTAGCACAAAATCCATGCTTGATTCTTAGCACCTTTGTGGCCTTAGGCCAGCCTCTTAGAGCCTCAATTATTCCTCTTTTAAAAAATGTTGATTAAAATAAAAAACCAGAGTGTTTGTATGGATTATAGGTTAGAGTTAACACATATACTGGTTGTAGAGTACTTTATGCATTGTGGATCCTCAATGCTTGGTGAATAATACCTATGGCCAGCGTGGCCCATGGATGTGGGTAGTCCCAGACAAACATTTTGTATGGGGCCATTGCCTACATAAACAATTTGATTTAAAACCATTATTATACAATTTATTGGCATGTGAAGTTTATTGATTTATTAATGATTAAGAGTAATGAGAAGAGGCACATAATAATTATTGTTTAATTAACGCACATGAAAATTCTTCATGGTGTTCAGACACAATTTCTAACTGTTTAGGTCTAAGAACCACATCTCGTATTTTTTATTGTCAAATACACTATCCTTATTGAGTTTCTTATTCCTCACTGTGAGAAAAGAAATAGTAACACTATTGTTATAGACAATGTCCTGGTCTTCAAAATCTGTGTATATTGAAACAGTATAGATCTTCTTGCCTCTGTAATCCCTAATGCTATTCATTTATTCTTGGTTCTCTCATTACTTATGACACCATATTATTCTTCATTTGGCCTATGAATACTAGCTTCCAATGACCCCATCAAAGGTTGTTGCTGAGCTTTGTTAATGAAGATCACAAATGCATGTGTACTCAGAGTATGCAGGAAAATGTGACTAAAAATTTTTTCATGGTCATGTTAAATGTGTCATTTTATGACATAAAATATAGAACATCTTTCAACTATGTCTTCCTAGGCCACAAACAATAACAACATTCTTAGAATGTAATCTCTTTCAATGTTGACCACATCCCTGCCTTCTACATGCTATCATCAGCAAAAAGGATAAGAAGATATTCATGAGCAGAATGAGTGGAATGTCACTCCTTTTCTAGCATGATTTAAGAATGCACTGGGTGCTTAGATGTAAGGTAAGAGAGGGCTTTCTCAGAAGGGCCTGTGGTGTTGTTAGCAACAATTCTGAAAGTTCTCAAGTCCTCAGAGGAAATAGGTGGGGCCTCTCCAGAAGGCTTATAGACTCAGGGTGCCACCCTTTCAAAAAACATGTGGTGACCATCCTGGGTGCCAGTGGAGAGGGCACACAGGGTAAAGGATAACCATGCTACCCTCTTCTAACCTTAGGTGCTGTATCAGAGCAGAGAAAGTCTCATGGTAGGAACATAGATGGGTGAATCCCAATATACAGGCTCACACACATGGCCCAGAGATTGACAATGGACCCTAAGTGTCCCAGAGCCCTGAATTTATCCCATACCCAATGTGAGCTGCACCCATAATCAATGTATAAATACTTTTCTGGAGTCACAAATTTGTACAATGCCACAAAAGAAATACTGGTAGTGGAAATAATATTTCCACTAGGCTGGACCAGGCTACCCACCTAGACAGGACCTGACCCCTAGCAACAGCAATGACCTACAAGGTAAAGCTCCTTGACATCTCTGGTCAATCTAATGTGATTGGGAGGGGTATAGATTTGGAGAGCTCTCAAAAATAGAGAAACAAGGTCTAAGGCCCACTAAACACCTGACTGGATGTGGGACTTTAGCCTAGATGACATTATTGATATTGACGGGTTCCAGGCACCAGATGAGGACTTAGAACATTTTAAGAAAGAAACTCTAAAGTATGGAACCCTCTGAGAAGCCAGGAGCAGAAGCCCTGTTTGTTCAGGCCTAGAGCAGTACTCCCTGTTGCCACAGGCAAAGTCAAATCTTTAACAAAACTGACTGAAGAAAGCAGTGTTCCCATGATCTTATGGGTCAAGCGAAGGACTTTAAGATAGAATAAAAAGACTGTTATTTTGAGGATTGGGGAACTGTTTTAGAAAAACTGTCAAACCGTATTTTTCTTCTACTCTAACACCACCACCACAATAATCACCAACATGGAAGACGACTTCTGACCAAATGTGTGGGGGTTCCTCCCCATCACCAAGCAGTGGACACCAGCTGTATGTCTTCCAATTCACTTCCAACACTATCTACTTGGAGATAGTAGCAAACCTCTTTGGATTTCCTTAATTTGCTGGAGAAGGTCACATAACTCAGAGAAACACTTACATTTACTGGTTTATTATAAAAGGATTATAAATCAATCTGTTATAAAGATGCATGCACACGGATGTTCGTTGCAGCACTGTTTACAATAGCAAAGACCTGGAACCAGCCCAAACACCTATCAATGATAGACAGTACAAAGAAAATGTGACACATATACACCATGGAATACTATGCAGCCATAAAAAAAGACGAGTTTGTGTCCTTTGTAGAGACATGGATGAATCTAGAAACTAACATTCTCAGCAACTGACACAAGAACAGAAAACCAAACACTGCATGTTTTCACTCA
>CAUYLG010058589.1:0-93497 GCA_963573385.1 Cacajao melanocephalus
TCCCAGCATTTTGGGAGGCCAAGGTGAGCAGACCATCGAGGTCAAGAGTTCAAGACCAGCCTGGCCAACATGGCAAAACCCCATCTCTAGTAAAAATACAAAAATTAGCCAGGTGTGGTGGTGGGCGCCTGTAATCCCAGCTACTTGGGAGGCTGAGGCACAAGAATTGCTTGAACCCAGGAGGCAGAGGTTGCAGCAAGCCAAGATCAACCTGTGACATTCCAGCCTGGATGACAGAGTAAGACTCCATCAAAAAGAAAGAAAAGGAAGAAGGGAAAGGGAAAGGAAAGGAAAAACGGAAGGAAAAGGGAAGGGAAGGGGAAGGGGAAGGAAAGGAAGGGAAAAGGAAAAGGAAGGAAAAGGAAAGGAACCCAAAATAAACTAAGCCGGCAATTTCATATCAGGTAAATTTATCTCAATTAAAAAACAAAAATACTTTAGCTTAGTGTCCAGCATGTAGTTCACATGTCACAAGCAGGCTCCAGAGCCAGGAAATGCTGGGCACCTCGCTTCTCTGATTCCTGTCTGTCCACTAAAGGAATCTGATCACCGCCCTGCCCTCAAGGCCCAACAACACGTCTGAGATAAAGCTGGAGATGAGGAAGGGGAGCTGAAGGAGAGCCTCGAGGTTCAGCTAAGCAGGTTAGGAAAAAACCCTGCCTCCATCCTAAGGGGAGAATGAACTCTTAGGAGCCCAAATATACTGCTTCCATTCTACTGGAAACATCTGTTCTTCAGAAAGACAGGCTGAGCCACAGCTATCCTAGCTTCAAACTTTGCAAACCTGTCATATCATTTTTTTTAAGTGGCACAACTCTTTTTTTCAAATGAAATCTTTGTTCAGAGTCCCTTAAAACATACAGCAGGTGACACTCAGGGGGAGCTGGTGCCTTTGGGGGAAGCAGGGCTGGGCCGCAGCCCCTCTACCTCTCCCATACCTGCTGTGGTTCAGGGACAATCTCTCCAAGCCCACATTTTTCCTCTTCCCAAGAATGGGCCTGGCAGGGTTCTGCTGGTTTCTTCAAGAAGGAGGCTCAAGGTGAACATGACACTAAGGGACAGGACTGCTGTCCAGTTAGAAACTGGCTTCCAAGGTCTGGAGGGCCGTGGTGGGGTACAGAGGAAGGGGCTGGATTTGTGGTGCCTCAAGACAGCAGAGCTAGGACCAAAGAGTACCAGTCAGAGGGACAGAGGTGAATGCCTTCCACACCTGAGTGCTGCCCTGTGGAAGCCCCAGGAGGACGGGCTACTGACTGACCCTCACCGCCCTTCACCCTCTTCTTCCTCCTCATTGTTAAGAAGTGACCCCTCATCATCTCTGCAATAGCCCTAGGAGGCAGGGGGTGCCACCCCATGTCCCTGCAGGGGAAACTGAGGCTCAGAGAGGTGCGGGTGCTTGTCCTAGGTCAACTGGAATTCTTACCCGAATCTGAGATTCTACGGGAAAAAAGGATTCAAGAGAGGAAAATTACTTTCTGGAGCTGAAGAAGCTGAGCCAGATCTAGAACCATGTCTCCTGACTCTTAGTCCAGGACTCCGTCCACTCTTTCCCACTGGCCAGCATGGAGAGGGGAAGGCGCATCTGGGGTCAGATGGCACCACCTGGGACCTCACAGGCCAGATCCGGGGCAGCAAGTGGCTTCGGTGTGGAGGCTTCCCTGCAATGGCATGGGCTTAGCTGCCTTGGTACTCTTCTGATGCCAGTGCAGGAAGGGAGGAGGTACTGGTTGCTTCCAGGCCACGGTCCCCAGAGAGCAACAAAGAGGATGTATGCACAGTCTTTTATGCTGTCTCCCATGTGCAAAAAAACAAAATGTCTTTATCCAACAGGCTGGGAAGAATATCCTACACACCAGCCCATGGCATGGAGATTTCATACTTTATGAACTGAAGGGACCAGAGAAAGGGGTTGGGAAATTCCCAAGAACGGCTCCCTCAGATGAAATGGTTTTTGGAGAAGGAAAGAGGGAGTGGAGTCGGAGAGAGGGAGAGACAACACATCTGGAGAACTCTGTGTTCTTCCCCTCACTCAGGTATACAGTTCACAGTAAGGAGACCCAGCCCTCACATAGCTCAGGGCTGGGACTGCCATTGACCAGGAAGAGATTAAGGGACATTGTACTCTTTATGACAATGTCCCCAGGGAGAGCAGGAAAGACTCTGCATGCCATGTCTTTCATTGTAGTTAAATGATGATGACGGTGGTAGTGGTGATAGTGTGACAGCAGTGATGAAGATGATGGTGGTGAGGAAGGCCATGTGATGGTGACAGTGGTAATAATGTCATGGTAATGGGGATGATGGTGGTGGTGGTGGTGATGATGATAGTGGTGATGATAGTGACGATGATGATGCTGATGACAGTGACGTGATGACAGCAGCCTCCACTATGGCCAAGTACTTCTCAAGCTTCACCAAATTGAATCCCTGCTATGACACTTCCATTTCACAAATGAGAATACCACAGCTTAGAGCGGTAGGGGACATCTCAAAGCTACACAGCTAGAAAGTCATGGCAGTGTGACTCACACCTGTAAGTCTGACTCCAGATGCTGTGCTTCTCAGCACTGTTCTGCACTGGGCTCAGGAGGATCATTCTGCAGCAAGTGCAGTGCAGCGGGAAATACACCAGGCTACAGTAACAGGCTGCGGACATTCAAGTCCTGGCTCTGCCTCTCACTGGCTATGTGTCCCTGAGCAACCTACTAGACCTCTCTGTGCCTTGATTTCCTCATCTGTAAAATGCACATAATACTGCGTTTCATAAATTCAGAGAGGTACAACTGAACTTCCCTTAAAACTGATGTGATAACAAGTCTCTGGCCATATTTTTTTCTTTTCTGTTTTTTCTCTATTTTTGAGACAGTCTCGCTCTACTACCCAGGCTGGAGTTCAATGGCATGATCTCAGCTCACTGCAACCTCTGCCTCCCGCATTCAAGTAATTCTCTTGCCTCGGCTTCCGGAGTAGCTAGGATTACAAGTGTGCACCACCATGCCTAATTTTTGTACTTTTAGTAGAGACAGGGTTTTGCCATGTTGGCCAGGGTAGTCTTGAACTCCTGGCTTCAGATGATCTGCCTGCCTCGGCCTCCCAAAGCACTGGGATTGCAGGCATGAGACACCGCACCTGGCTGCATTCTTTTCTTTCTTAGAGGTATGTAAGAAAATGAGGTATCTTACAAGATATCTCAGATCTGATGATAAATGGTAGTATCTACCCCAGAGGGTTGTTACAGGAATTCGATGAGATAATACCTAGTGAGTGCTTAGCGCACCAGACACTAAATAAGCATTTGTAAGAACTACTCTTATTTTGAAAAGTTTTACAGTTTAGCCAGTCTATAAAATGTATTCAAGTGTTTGTAAAGGAATTTAAATGGCCACACTTTAAGTCAGGTTCTATGTCAGAATAAGTTTTCTGCCGTTAGAGACCGTCACTGACCTCCACTCGCGCACACATTGTCAGACTCAAGCGGCCAGCAAGGGCCAGAGGCGGGACCTGAACTCAGAGCTCTTCACGGCCCAGCATGCGCCGCCCAAACACACAAGGCTGACATGCTGGCGTCTTGGGCTACGACATTACTGCTGTCACGTTGGCAGTAACTGGAGCATCCTCCGAGGAACCAAGGCGGTATCAATACAACAGGGAGCAGGGAGTCGTCCGGGGGGTGTTGGCTGCAGCCTCGAGGGCCTTCGTGTTGACTCTGCACTAACGGATGAAGTCAGCCTCCATGTGGGACCTCGCTCACTGGGGCCTGCATCACTGCTCTAGATGATCTACGGACTCGACTTGGGATGATGTTTTCTGCTCCCTGCAGCCACGTGTCGCCCCCTGCTCTGAGCCTGCTAGAAAAGGAGGGCCAGTGACAGCCTTGGAGTCGTCTCCACTGGTGGTGTGGGGAGAGAGGGGAAGGGCCACCGCAAGGCCAATTCAGTCCACGTCAGCTTCTAGGAAATGTTCTGAGCCTGCTAAAGCTCAGAGGAGGCCGTAGGCATCCCCATTCCATCACTGCATGACTCGGGCTCAAGGGTCTAACTTCTCTGTGCCTCAGTTTCCTCCTCCATAAAATGGGGGTAATAACAGGTCCTTCATACATTTGTTGTGAGGATTAAATGAGATAATCTGGGTAACACATTTAGCATATGGCTAGCATGAAGTAAGTGCTCAATTAATCTCAGTTATTACATTACGAGGCAACTCTCCTTGAACGCATTCAGGAAGCAGCAGGGCATACCTGTGCCCTTAAATGGGAGCAATGAATATCCCCTCTCAGGAGATGAAATGAGATGAGAATGAACAAGATCTCAGCACATGAGAATGTCCTATGCAAACGTTCCTCCAGCAACCACTTTGTGAGCAGGTGCTGTGGCGGGTGCTAGGATACACAGGGGACAATCCATCCTTGCCCAAGTGACCTTGCAGTGTGGTCATGCCGCTGAAATGAACCTGTTTCCCCTACTGGCCTGTGAGGCCCCCAAGAGCAGGGATGATGACCTGTCCACAGAGGCCACCACCATATCCTCAGCACCAGCCCAGCATCCAGGACATCAACCTACTCGCAAGCAGATGAAGAAACTGAGCAAGGGTGAGGAACTGTATTTCAGGCCAGACTCAAAGGCTCTCTCTTTCAGAGTCACCCACAACCTTTCCGTCCCTCTGTTTTTAGTGATTGAATTTTAGTAAAGCCTCCTACGGCCTGACAGCTTTTGCCAAATCTCCACCTTTCCCTGACGGATTATGCCCTGAACCTGGGGCAGGGCTGCACCCAGCTGAGAGCTCAGGCTTTGCCCGGTCCTGCTGAGAAAACAGTGCCAGTTGCCAAGCCTGGCACCCCCGCCATGTCCACCTGCCAGCCAGCAGGACTCCTGGGGCTGTGAAGATTGTCAGTGCCAGGCTACAGGCAGCCCCAGATGGCTGAGAGGTGGCAGGGTGGGCAGGCAGTTTGGAGGAGGGGGCCGTGGGGTTATCGAAGTCACAGCCTGCAGGTGGGGGAAGTCAGGCAGGTGGGCACCCTGAGCCCTCAGCCAGGCATCCCTCCAGACCAGCACTGCCCAACAGAACATTCTACCATGAAGGAAATGTTCTATATCTGCACTGGCGTATACAACAGCCACAGGTGGCCCAGCATGTGGCAGGTGTGACTGTGGATCTTAAGTTTATTTTAGCATAGAACAGCCACATGTGGCTAGTGACTACTAGATTGTGGTACAGGTACAGGCTCGAGAGGTCAAGCCTAGGATCTGGGTTAAAACGGTGCCCCCGGAAGTTGGCAGAGAATGGAGGGAAGGTGAATCAAAGCGTGTCTGATTTCTGAGACATACTCGCTGCTCAAGAGGGGTCCGGGGGCTCCAAACACTGACAGCTCACATTCCTGAACAACTGCCTCTGGGCCACACATGCGTGAAGCACATTAACTCACTTAACTGGTACATATACACATTATACAGTATACTCAGACATTATACAGCCACCCACAAGGGTAGGAATGACAAGGCCCATTTCACAGATGAGGAGACTGAGGTGTGGAAAGCCCTTCTCTCAGCAGGGTGATGTCCTGCTGGCTAGACCTCCTCTTCTCCCTCCTCCCACCCAAGGGCCCCGAACCCACAGAGCTATTTTCAATAAAAGTAACAGAGATATTGTACTTATTTTTAAAACAACATAAACACCCACTTTTCAATAATGAAATCTGAACCTCAACATCCTCGGTCTCCCCACACCCCAGGCCAAAGGTGGAATTCCTCTCCACTTCTTTCCATAACCTTAAATGAGGAATAGCAGGGTATACCTTCCTTAGTAAAAGAGATCCCTCACTACCACTTCGCATCCTGGCAGCTCCTGTTAGCAGTTTTTTTTTGTTTTTGTTTTTTTTGAGACGGAGTCTAGCTCAGTTGCCCAGGCTGGAGTGCAGTGGTGCGATCTCAACTCACTGCAACCTCTGCCTCCTGGGTTCAAGCTATTCTTGTGCCTCAGCATCCTGAGTAGCTGGGATTACAGGTGCCCGCCACCACGCCCAGCTAATTTTTGTATTTTTAGCAGAGATGAGGTTTCACCATGTTGGCCAGGCTGGTCTCAAACTCCTGACCTCAACTGATCCACCCGCCTCAGCTTCCCAAAGTGCTGGAATTACAGGCATGAGCCACTGTGCCTGGCCTAAAGATGCTTTTTTTGACCTCACTATTATGACTTTGATAACAGGGGCCAGAAGTCATTTCATTATTGTTTATCTGTATTTCTCTCTCAGTCTGAAAACTGCTGATATTTGAAGACACTGGGATGTGAGGCAGGGATCAATCATGGGGGTGCGCATGGGACCAAAGGGGTTCCTGGGAGGCAGGACTAATGCTGGTGCTGACACTGGGGAAGTCCCAGGCAGACAGCAGGGTGCTCACCAACCTTGACGAGAACTGCCTGTCACTCTGCACTCAAACTGATTTCACAACTGGCGTGAGAGACCTTGGCACTCCTGACTCTGGGACTGTGGGTCACCAGGCAAGCAGGACCAGCAATCAAGGAGCCTGGACTTGAAAGAACAAATAGGGTTCAAGACCCCAGCTAGACCATGTGCAGGCCGGGCACCCTGGGAAGTCGCTTCTCGGAGACCCAGTCTCCTCATATGAAATGTAAGGGTGGCAAGGCCTACCTCCCAGGGCCGTCGGGGAAGGAAACAAAGAACTAACAGAGCAAGCACACAGTAGGTGCTCCAAGAACACTGTCCCCATCCACTTGCTGTTAAAGGCCAGATGCAGAGAAGTACATTTAGAAATGATTGCAAGAAAGAACCCAAAGTCTCATTTAATCCAACCTCACACACCCCCACCCTACCCCAGCAAATCTCCAAGGTGGTGAGGGGCTCTTTCCAAGAGCGACTCCATTTACAGAAGACGGCAGGGGCCAATCACTGCTCAGAGAATGTCTGGGCAAACCCGACAGCCCAGCTCCAGGCCAGTTTGGTAGACAGAGATGAGAAACAGAGAACGAGGTAGTTGCCAGAAATCACCACTCTTGAGAACCAAGAAAGAGATGGCGGCTTCAGATGTGGAACTGAAGGTCTCTGAAGCCTTGGGAAGAACATGCAAAAAAGCCCCCGGGAGAGAGGAGGGAAATGGGCCCAAGGACCTGCCAGAACACAACATCAAAGTCGTCCTGGGCTGGTGCCAGCGTCGGGGCCAAGGCCATGCTGGTGAGTGAGTCCACCAGGGGTCTCGTGATGCAGCTCTTCCCAGGTGCCCTTCCTCCAGGGACACTGAAGGCTGAGGCCACCTGGGTGGGGGCAGGGGGAAGGGCTGGAAGACAGCTGGGATGAACCAGGTAAGAGGTAATTTAAGCACAGATCCACTCTTGTTAGTGCAAGAGGGTGTGATTTTTCCTGGGCATCTAGGGAGAGGCTTCCAGCCTGGGAGGCAGGGCCCCCAGGCACAGTCGAGGCAGGGTATGACCAGCCATGGTGCTGAATGGGACACATGCGAGGTGCATGCTGTGCTAAGCCACGTCCTATGCAGACCAAGGAAGGGACCGCTTGCTCATCTGTACCACATTCCCACGTGAGCCTGCAACTCTTTGGATGGCCTTTTTTTTCTTTCCTTTTCTCTCTTTTTTAATTTCTATTTTACTTTTTGGTAGAGACAAGATCTCACTGTGTTGCCCAAACTGGTCTCAAACTCCTGGGCTCAAGAGGTCCTCCCACCTGGGCCTCTCAAAGTGCTGGAATTACAGGTGTGAGCCACTGCGCTGGCCTCTTTTCTCACAGCTCTTACCAGCTCCCAGAAGCCAACTGTGCCCATCTTTTCCAAACTCAGCATTTATACATCTCACTTTGGCCACAGTGGGAGTATTTACACAGCAGAAATGGGCAAGCATTGCAAATCGGGACAGCCCCCGGCACCCGCCGGAAAGACGCTGCTGCTCCTCTCTAGCCCGCTTGCCTCCTTGGCAGGACTGTCCTGTCAAATCAGTTCCTGCAGATCTGCGCCGCTGGAAGGTAACCCTGAATTCAAGAGAAGCCAGGATCCCCTGAGGCCCAGCCAGTGCCATGTCCCTCTGGGAGAGCCAGGGGCCAAACAGTGGCAGAAAAGACGCCAAAGGAAGGAAGGCATGGGCTTGAAGCTGGTTACCCCCAGGTTCAGATGCCAGCTCTACCACCTACACTGTGACCTTGCCTGAGTCATTTCATCATTCTGGGCCTCAGTTTTTGCCTCTGCAAAGTGGAGCAACAGAACCCCAGAATGAAACAGTATGTATAGAATGCACGATACATAACAGGTACTCAGGAGTGGTCACTACTAATATTCTAAGGGGATACAGGGTGACGGGGAGAGAGAACCAGGTGAGATCACCCCAAGAACCTCCAATTTTGAGGAGGGAGATTATGCACCCAGAAGGAAAAGCATTCATAATGGTGCTAGACTCATTTAATCCTCACAACCACCCTATGCAGCAAATACTGCTCCCATTTTATAGATAAGAAAACCAGGTCTCAGAGGGACTGACACTAGGTCAAAGTCACCCACCTGGACAGTGGTGAAGCTATGGCTAAGCCAGCTGTCACCAGCTCCCGGAAGCCAACTGTGCCCATCTTTTCCAAATGCTGCATTTAAGCATCTTGCTTTGGCCATAGTAGGAGTATTTACACAGTAGAAATGGGCAAGCATTGCAAATCCAGACTTCCCCGGGCACCGCCAGAAAGGCTGCTAGAGGTGCCTTCCTTGTAAAATGCACGATCTTATTTAAACCTGGGAGCGTACTCCAGGCGAAAAACTGCACCGCCTGTTCTTACATCTCTTTCATGTAATTTACATCTCTTTGATTTTTGAGAGGCTGACATTTTTCACTCTATTTCTCTTTTGTTCTTTGCACTCCTTCCCCTTGAGGAGGTCACAGTTTCTCACTGATTCATAGCTAGTTTGGCCTATGAAGGTCAGTTAACCCTTCCTTTGTCAACTAGGCCAAAAGTGCATTTTCCCAGGTCGTCACTGGTTTATGGCGAGGCTGGTTGCTGGTCTGCCTTTCCGCACTCAAGGGTCACTTTGTTATGCCACCAAATCCAGCTCTCCTTGCCTTCGCGGTTTCTGTCTCCTTCAACAGTCGGAGGCAAGGTTTGAGGCTCTTGCTGATCTGTTACGTTGATTCCTATTTATTGGCTTGAAAACAAGAAACAAATGTAAAAGTTTCCACTCTCCTCCCCCAGCAAGCCAAGGCCCGTCGTGCTGGGGCCTCCTCCCTGCCAGGCCTTCACTCTTGGGTCACCCCCAGTCCCTTGGAGCTCCTGCCTGGCACAGAGAGAGAGTGACTCACTCCTGAGGCACGGTGCCCTTGCCCTGGGCCCCAGCCACATCGAGATGGGAGACACACAGCCCATGAACTTTGGGGCTTTTGCTGAGCGGCCCCTCACATGGGGGTTAGGGACATAGCTCCCTTCTGATGCCCCCGCTTCCAGCGGGCAGAGGGCAGGCATGTAGGCAGTGGCAGTTGGGGAGAAAGAGGTGAAAGTTAGAGGGAAAGGCAGACTCTACTGACCACACCGAGGTCAGAGCCAAGGGTGAGGCCAGAGGGTTCCTCTCCCGCTGGAGTTGCAACGAAAAGGAAAGAAAGACAAATCAAAGGACCTCAAGATCAAGCCTGGGGATTCTCCCATCAAGGTGCCCTAGAAGGCAAGGCCCTGTTCCCTCCAGACCTGGGTCTTCATATCTGCAAAATGGGCCTCTTTTCTGTACAGCTTCTTCCAGCTTCAAAAAAAAAAAAAAATCCCACACCGAACAGCTCACAGTCATCCACCGTACAGCTCCCAATCTCCCTGGAAGAGGAGATTGAGGCTTTCCACCCACGACTCCACTCGAAAGAAAGCCTGAAGAATAAAACGTTAAGGGAAGCTTCCACCAGCTGCTGACAAGTCAAGGCCAAGTCAAGTCAATGACTATTTATCAAGCACCTACTATGTGCCAATGGCTGGAGATACAGCAGTGGACATAACAGACAAGAGTCTCTGTCCTTCGGGAGCTGATGGGAAGCAGGGAAGAAATAAGGTGAACGCCCTTTAGAAAGTGATCATTTCCATGGAGACAACACAGTGGAGGAGGGGTGGCACGTAGAGGGGCAGAGCAGGAGGGTCCTGAGGGCAGCGTGGCGCACGGTGAGAGAGAAAGGGAATTTCAGCCTAGCTCCTAGCCCAGCAAGAAGCTGGCACTTCCCATGTGGTCTCTCAGGTGATCCTCACACTATCTCTGAAGGTGTGAAGTGGAAACTGAGGCAAAGAGATGTGGCGTGCCTTTCTGAAGGATTTCCAAAGCGAGTCTGCCTCCCTCCAGGCCATGCAGTTTTCCTGAGGCCCAGATACTGCCTGACTTAGAGCTCCTGGGCCCCGGGATGGTGAGGGTGTGGCCAGGCCAGGCCCACCAGCCACAGATGCCACATCCAGGAAGTCAGGGTGCCCCAGTGCATGACATGCTTCTAGGACAAGCAAGTGCCTTCAGGTAAGTCTGCAGCTGCCCTGAGCACAGCACAAGCTTCCATGGTGCAGGGTTTCCACTCGGCAGCGAAGCCTTGTACTTGCAAGTGGGGACTCCTCCTAGCCTGGCACACGGCTCTGAAGACCCAGTGAGCATCCACGTATGGCTGAGGACGCTTGTCTCTGGGCGCAGGAGGTGTGAGAAGCCACGCATGCATACCGATGGCAAGCATACAGCCTGAAAAATGCACACACCCGTGTGACCACACCCAGCACACTAGAAGGCTCCCTCAGGCCCCTTCTTGGCAGTTCCCTCAAGAAGTAACCACCATTTCACTACACTACCTACCATTACCCTATCACTACAGGGTGGCTGTGCCTGACCTTGAACTTCACACACCAGGTACTCATTTTGTTTTGCTCAGCATAATAAACACGGTGTTTACTTTTCATTGCTGTGTAGTACTCCACTGTATAACTATGCCACAATTTCTTTATCTGTTGTACTGCGGATGGATACGCGGGTTGTTTCTAGTTAGAGGCCTACTAGTACTGAGTCTGCTCTCAATAGTCTTGCTTATGTCTGTTGGTAGACAGAAGCGCTCAATTATCTTGGGAACAGATTTGGGAGTAGAATCACTGGGTCCTAGGAGAAGCAGGAATGAATGCATTACGCCCTTGCCAAGACCTGGTAAGCAGGCAATGTAGGAAGGTTTCCTTGTACATGAAGAAACAGAGAGAACTAATAATGTACTCAGAGTCACACAGCAAAGCTGTGGTCCCAAAACCCAGCTGTGTGTGGCTCCAGCTCCATGACCTCCTGACCCAGCCTGGCATGGGTGGGCACCGTGAGTGGGGCCTGCCTGAGGAAGAGCTGACAGAGGACCGGAGCGAGGGAAGAATGCTCCCTCGCTGCCTGAAAGAACAGCAAGGCCCCGACGTGTCCCCAGTAGGCTGGGAGACCAGGTACGGGCCCTGGTAGGCTGAGCAAACACAGAAGCATGAATAAGGCCTAAGTCCACCTAAACCCCAAGCACATAATTTTATCTGGAAGCCAACTCCTCCAGCCACACCGGCGCGCCCGGCTTCTTGAGGAGAGGGCAGCCTCCGATCTGAGGCACCTTTGTCTCCCCTGGACTGTCTGAGACAGAGTGGCAGAAGCCTCGCTTGTCCAAACACACGACAGTCAACGTCTCCCAGGTCCCCCGCTGCCTGACTGCAGCCTCAAAGAACGAACTATTTGCCCCGGCCTCCTGAGCCTCTCGCCTGAAGTTACCCTGCTGGCTATGAGTGTTTCGAGGACTCTCTGGCTCCGGTTCTGGTTCTAAAAGCTGAAGGAGGGTGCAGGGACATGTCCCGCCATGACATCTGTGACCCCTCCAGGAGTGCCAGCCCCACACAGGGCTGGGAAAAGCTGGGTGAGAGTCGGCACATCCCGAAGGAGGCGGCGCTGTGCCCTGGAAGGAGGCAGACAGGAAAGCTGATCGGTGTGTGCTGAATGACAGCGTGAATGAGCCAAACCCCTACTGGGTGGGGGGCAGGTGGCAGACAGCCGCTGTGTTGGTGTCACTCCCCCCGATCTGAGTCTCCCCTGCCCCGCGGCCATGATGCTGCCACGGTCGCCACAGGAGGCTACCATGTGTGTACTGTGACCCCACCTGGTAGCCAGTCGACCAGTCCAGACATCAGCATCTGCCTGAGCCCACCCATATGGGGGTCCTTCTGGGGGATGTGAAGACTGGAGTAAGAAGGGGCAGATGGTCTCCCTGGTGATGCTGAGCTGCAAAGTCTGCGCCAGGGGAAGCTGGAGGTCATGTGTTAGCAGGAGGAGAGCAGGAGAAGGACACAGGAGTGCAGAGAGGAGCAGGGATGAAGGTGCCCCTGCCCACCTGCTTGCCTCTGTAGGCAGGCTGCCAGGATCTGTACTGGAACAGGGAGAAAGGCTCCTCTTCTGGAAGAAACCCCCTGCCACCCAGTGGGGCAAACCTCCCTTTGGAAGGTGGGCCATGGTGCACGCCTCCTATCCATCTGGGCCCAGATCTTGGGCTGAAGTTCATGTGCTGACCTGTCCTTGGGCCTGGGGCATCCCTTGGCCAAAAGAGGGCTTTCTGTAACGCCCTGGTTACCACGCTATTTTTTCCCTCACTCCCTAAACTGAACCTGCCATCAGCTAAAATATCTTAAGCCCCCTCCTGAAGGGTCTTAGTTGAGCACCAACTCTTCGTGAAACCCCCTGTGGAGACCCCTGCTCCATTCCCTCCTGCCCTGGAATGCCCACTTCCCTCCACAGGTTCTTGCCTTCCATCTGCATACAAACGCCTGGGCATACAGACACTCCAACGATGCTTTTCCCCACATGTTCTCCTTTGCCAATTCATTCTCTGCACGCTCATCCATTAGCCTGTGCATGTTTTATTCATTCCCACATACATGCCTCCAGTCATCAAATATGCATCAAGCACCTATTCCATGCCCGACCTGCTGATTCTCCCCCTAGTCCCCAGTTTCTAAAAACGTGACCTGCAGGGTGAGCAGCATGAGAATCACCCAGACCTTTTTATCTAAAATCCAGAGCAGCCCAACCAACTGCCCCATTGTCTCCAGAGCGCACTCCAGAGCAGGCTCCTTGGCACTGAGGCGCAGACTCAAGCTTGAGAGAACTCCTGGCTCCCGACTGCTGGCAGAGGCCAGCTTTGCTTCTTGTCATTCTCATTATTCTCCCTCTTCCCCGCACACCAACCCTCAGGGATTCCAGGGAGGAGCTCAGAGCCACATTACATGGAAGACTAGATTCTTCTCTAATAGCTTTGTGGTTTTATTTCTGCTCTGAGAGCATTAAATATCTAACACTCACTCGTAAAGACACATATGTACTTTTAAATCGAGTCTCTGGAGGTCATGATGAGCACATCTTAAGAGATCGGAGATCCCCAAGAAAGGCGCCTTAAGTGGGATTGGAAGTAGGGGTGATACGAACGAAGGCCCTAATACAAAAATGTCTATTTTCAGCACCTCCCACCCGCCGCATCGGGCGCCCAGCTCCCTTGCCTGTGTGATGGCTGCATTCTTTTCTCCCCTGGCAGGTGTATTTGACTGATTAAAATCTGGGCTCCACTGTGATGTCACCACCTGCTTCTCTCCTACCCACTCCAGTGGCTTTTTCAGACCATATATATTGATCTGTTCTAAAACTCCTAGGGAGAAGGAGAGGATGAATGGGAGAATGGCGGGCCTCTGCAGCTCTTTCCACCCTGGGAAGATGGGCCCTAAAGGCCAGACCCAGGCAGCGGCTGGTCACCAGCTTGCGGTCTGCGATGGAAGGCTGGCTCTTCAAAGGCGCCACTAATGGCCCAGATGGTGCTGACCCTCCCTCAGCACTATCAGGGCTAAAAGGCTGAAGCTTTTCAAGATATTGATCTGTTTTCCAGGGCGCCTCTGCGCTACGCAGCCCCATAATAAAAGCTAAGAGTCTAGGAGAGACGACCCAAGGTTGCACAGCTCCTGATAACAAGAGAGCACACCTATCAAGAAGCCTACCAGCTGCTGCACAGCAGCGTCATGCTCCATACGGAACCCGAACCACCTCGCTTCAGTCCACACCAGCGTCTCAGCTTTAATGTGCATGTGCATCACCTGCGGGTTTTGTGAACATGCAGACCACAACGCAGCACGTGTCAGTGTGGCCCGAGACGCTGCATCTCCAACAAGCTCCCAGGTGAGGCTGACGCTGCTGGTCCGTAGACCGCACCTTGGATGGAAAGAAGTCCTGCTATTATCATCATTCCCATTTTACTGAGAAGGAAACTGCAGCAGCTCACAGAATTTATGACTTGCATGGAGTCCACAAAGCAGAAAGAGGCAGAGCTGGGATTTGAACTCAGAACTTTTGGCTCCAAGGTATAAGCGCATGACCCCTAAGCCAAGATGACCCTCTTAAGGCAAGCTGGAGGCTTTGCTGTATTCTGGCTGTTCCTCTGTGTCTGCCATCAGGTGCTAGCCAGGTTGTGGCTCGCCTGTAGACACTTTTTCAGGAAATGGAAGACAAAGCCCCCTCTTGGGAGATGATAGGAGTCATGGCCAGCAAGCTGGGGGAGGCTTTGCGCAAAACAAGCTGCTTCTTCCTCTGGGTAGGTCAGTGCCTTGCCAGGGTACACGAGATTCCAGACCATTGGACCCCGCGCCATGATGAGGTCTAAAATCAAAACTGCATAATCCTCAGCAGAAAGCTCTGCTCACCCGTTCTGCGTATAATCAGCTCCAGGAGGTGGCAGATCCCAGCAGTCAAGGGTAAGGACTTTGGATTCCAGCAGCCCTGAGTTCAAACCCTGCCTCTCCTACTTTGCTGCTGTGTGACTCTGAGCAAGGGACTGGACCCTTCTGAGCTTCAGTTCCTACATTTGAAAAATGAAAGAAAATGTTCACATCCCTCACTGGATGGGTTGTGACATGAACTCGGAGCCCCTAAATGCTGGCACAGAGTCAGCACTGGACAGATGAGTGAACCACACGGCACGCGGTGGAAAAGGTGCTCAGGAGAAATGTGTACACACCCAGTTGGGGGCCATCCACCGGGCACAGGGGCAGACGTGGTTAGAAAGTAAGGGAGAGGACACCCTGGCAGCCATGCTTTCCCACATGACTATTCTCATGGGCCTCAGCCCAGGAATCATCACCCTGGTTCAAGAGGCCCACAGCTGGGTGCCTGCCAACTTTGCCAGC
This sequence comes from Cacajao melanocephalus, assembly GCA_963573385.1. NCBI lineage: Eukaryota > Metazoa > Chordata > Mammalia > Primates > Pitheciidae > Cacajao > Cacajao melanocephalus. The sequence goes on from CAUYLG010058589.1 coordinate 15,167, forward strand.
ACAACAGGATGGTCCCAAATGGATTTGCTTGAGGGCAGAAGGGTCCAGCACCTTGCCAGAGGTTTCTGGGATAAGAGAATGTTGATGAGGCATTCCCTATAAACAGGGCCCCCTTGTCAGGACTAAGAAGACCCAGATTTGAATCATGGCTCGTGGATCATGAGCTGGGTGAGCCCGGGCAGGCCATGGCCCTCTGTGGAACCTCAGCGTGTTCTGCTGCACATGGGGCTTGAGGAGGCCAGGAGAGCCGAGACTGGCTCGGGACTCAGCACAGATCACAGCTCACTCGATGGAAGTGACAACAGTCGGCTGCATCCTCATCTCAGGAGCGACCCTTCTGGCCTTCCGGTGGCTCTGTTCAACAACCATGGAACCCTTACATCTAACCTGTGAGTGTGTCCTGCCCTCTTCACCAGAAGACAGGTCCTGAGTCTGACCACTGTCACGTCCTCTGCCTGTGGTATTTTTCAGCCTCCCCTCTCTCCTGGATTACAACGCCCCCAGGAGGTACCCCAGCTCCCGCACAAGGATTTAGACCACACACAGCAGCCAAGAAGAACTCTGGGATGGTGGAAATGTTCTGTATCTGGGCTGGGTACTACGCACCCGAAATGTGCCTACTGAAACTGAAGAACTGAGTTTTCAACTTTATTTCTTCAATTAATTTAAATATCCATGGCTACGCATGCCCAGTGGCTACTGGACTGGAGGTTTAGAATACTGTCCATACAGCACCTGAGGGATGATTTTTAAAGCCAGAGTCAGATTTTATCCTCCCTCTGCTCAAAACCCTCCAATGCTCTCCTCACTCCAGGGAAAATCCAAGGCCAGGGCGACGGTCTGCAAGGCCCTCTGTAATTGCTGCCTCTACCTCCCATAGCTCAGCTCCTGCCACCCTCTTCCCCCTCACTCTGTGGCAGCCCCCACTGGCTTCCTTGTGGTTCCCAGATCTGACCAGCCTCACTCTTGCTGTACTGTTCCCACCCTTCCCTCCACCACACATACGCTAAATATCTGCCTGGCTGGGTCCCTTCATTCACAGCTCTGTTCAGTGTCATCCCTGAAACCAAGAAAGGACACCCTAAGTCCTTTGCACCTCAGCTCCCTCTGCCTTGTTTCTTTAAAGCACCTATGATCACCTAAAATATTATGAATTTACAGTCATGGCCAGGCACAATGATTCACACCTGTAATACCAGCATTTTGGGAGGCCAAGGTGGGTGGATCATTTGAGGTCAGGAGTTTGAGACCAGCCTGGTCAACAGAGTAAAATCCTGTCTCTACAAAAAATACAAAAATTAGCCAGGCGTGTGGCATATGGCTGTAATCCCAGCTACTTAGGAGGCTGAGGCACAAGAATTACTTGAACCCAGGAGGCAGAAACTGCAGTGAAATGAGATCGCGCCACTGCACTCCAGCCTGGGTGATCGAGTGAGACTGTGTAAAAAAAAAAAAGAAAAAAAGAAAAGTCCTGCATCACTTAACAACAGGGGTACATTCTCAGAAATGCAATTTTCAGGGATTCTGCCACTGTGTGAACATCATAGAATGTATTTCCACAAACCTACATGGTATATAGCCCATCACACATCTATTGCTGGGCTACAAACCTGTAGAGCATGTTACCGCCCAGAGTACTGTGGGCAGCTGTAGCACAGTGGTAAGTATTTGTGTATCTAAACATATTTAAACACAGAAAAGGTACCGCAAACATATGGCATAAATGATAAAAATGGTTCACCTGTATAGAGCATTTACCATGACTGGAGCTTACAGGACTGGAAGTTGCTCTGGGTGCGTCATGAGTGGTGAGTGAATGTGAAGCCCTGGGACATGACCATACACTACTCTAGGCTTCATAAACACTGTACACTTAGGCTACACTACATTTACAAAGAAGTTTTCCTTTTTTCCTTTTTTCTTTTAAAGACAGAGTCCTGCTCTGTCGCCCAGGCTGGAGTGCAATGGTGTGAGCCTGGCCGCTGCAACCTCTGCTTCTCGGGTTCAAGTGATTCTCCAGCCTCAGCCTCCCGACTAGCTGGGATTACAGGCGCACACCACTCTGCCCGGCTAATTGTTGTATATTTAGTAGAGACGGTATTTCACCATGTTGGCCAGGCTGGTCCTGAACTCCTGATAGCAGGCGATCTACCCGCCTCAGGCTCCCAAAGTGCTGGGATTAAAGGCATGAGCCACCACCTCCAGCCCCACAGTGCCTTTCTCTGTATACCTCCTGAAAGACTTGCCTGAGGCTGTTTTACAGCTCATTTTTTAAAATAAGTACAAAGAGTACACCATAAAATAACAATCAAATGTACGGTATAGTGAATGCACAAGCCAGTATCTTAGTTATTTACTATCAAGTCTATGTACTCTGCACACTCTAGGTGCTGTGCTTTTGTATGACTGGCAGTGCAGGGGGTGTGTTTACACCAGCACCATCACCACACGAGCAATCCGTTGCACTATGACATCACTACAGCTATGGCATCAGTAGGTGACAGGGATTTTTCAGCTCCATGATGATCTTATGGGACCACCATCACACACGGACCACGTCACTATGCAGTGCACGGCTGTATTTGTTTACATGTTTATATTCTCTGTCCTTAACTGAATGCAGGAATATGAAAACAGAGATTTTAACTATCGTATTCGTTGCTGTATCTCCTGCACCTAGAATAGCTCCAGACACGCTATAATAAAGAGGAACAAAAGAATCACAAGGCTGGCCCAGCGTCAAATAAATGCCCACTGTCGCCGACGTGATAACAAATTTTCACCATCGCTCTTACCCCAAGCCCACCATGTTCGGTGTCTGATGTCAAATTTCCTGGTCTGCTCAGCCAGGCTTGGTGTTCTCTTTTAAATGATAACAAAGAAGCGCCACCCTCTTCCTCTGCCCAGCACGCCCTGCCTGTGGACGCCAAGAAGCTGGGAGCCGCACAAAGAAGAAGGAAGTCATGGTGGCGTCGGGTGGCAGGAGGGGCGCCCAGGCCTGGTTGCCAGGTAACCCACGATCATTTGCAAACACGGGGTAACGAGGATCCCACAAGGAGAGGACTGTGTGTTTCCTCAAGCATCTTATCTGCCGGGCTCGCCTGCCAGTGTTTGCACATCGCCTTCAAAGGACAAAGTACCTGGTGGTGGGTGGGGGGAGGTGACGCTGAAGGGACAGAGTCAGGATCCCTGAAGGTGGGAGGAACAGTGGGCCTATTGCCATGCTCCTGGCATGGGGGCCTGAAAAGAGACAAGGCAAGAAAGGCCTCCTGGGGTGCCACGCAGCAAACACTCACTGCTGCCCCAGCTGTGTTCGTACTCAGGACACTTTTCCCAAAAGCCTGCCTGGCTGGTCTGCCTCCTCCCCACTTTTCCCAAAAGCCTGCCTGGCTGGTCTGCCTCCTCCCCACTTTTCCCAAAAGCCTGCCTGGCTGGTCTGCCTCTTCCCCACGCCTCTTGTCTTTCCTTCTGCCCCTCGCTCACTCCAAGCCAGGCTGTCTCCACATGGGCACTGTTGACATTTGGGGCTGGGTCATCTTTGCAGAGGGGGCTGTCCCATAGGTGGCAGGGTGCCTGCTGTTAGTGGAAACGTAAAATGCGGCAGCCACTATGGAAAATAATCTGGCAGGTCCTCAAAAACCTAAGAGAAGAGCTATATCATCCGGCCATTCCACTTCCAGGTACAGACCAAAAGAAGTGGAAGCAGAGTCTGGATGCGCTATCTGTAACCTGCGTTCACTGCAGCACTATCTCCAACAGCCGAGAGGCGAAAGCAGCCTAGTGCCCGCTCACAGAGGGACAGGGAAGCACGGTGCAGTATACACAGACAATGGAATATTATTCAGCCATAACAGAGAAAGAAATTCTGATACATGCTACGATGTGAATAAATCCTAAGGACATGATACCTTGTGAAATAAGCCAACCACGGAAGATAAATACTGCGTGATTGCACTTACATAAAGTACTTAGAGCAGTCAAATTCAGAGAGAGAGAGGGTACAGAATGGTAGGCGTCAGGGGCTCGCGGAGGGGGAACGGGGAGTTAAGTGTTCAGTGGGGACAGAGTCTCCATTTGATAAGATGAAAAGAGCTCTGGAGACAGATAGTGGTGATGACTGCACAGCAACGGGAATGTACTTACTGCCACAGAACTGTATGTTCAAAACAATGCAGACTTGCTACATTTGATGTTATGTGTATTTCACCACAATTTTCTTGTTTTGTGAAACACGTTCTTGATCTGTCATCCAGGCTGGAGTGCAGTAGCACCATCATGGCTCACTGTAGCCTTAAAACTAGGAAATCTTCCTGCCCTGGTCTCCTGAGTAGCTGGGACCACCACCACACTTGGCTAATTTAAAAAAAATTTCTGTAGAAACAAGGTCACTGTGTTGCCTAGGCTTCCCATTTTTATTTATTTTTATTTTATTTTTGGATTTGTTAGTGTGATTTAAGCAATTATTCCACATTATCAACATATATGAAAACATTACATTGCACTGCACTGCATAAACATGTAATACATACAACCATTATTTGTCAATTAGAAAAAAAGAACGAAGAGGCCATTAACACGATTGTAGGTACATAGGAATGAGTGAATTCAACCCACACGAGTGAAATCAACCCACACGAGTGAATTCAACCCACACGAGTGAAATCAACCCACACGAGTCCATTCGACCCACACGACTGAAATCGACCCACACGAGTGAATTCGACCCACACGAGTGAATTCGACCCACACGAGTGAAATCGACCCACACGAGTGAAATCGACCCACACGAGTGAATTCAACCAACATGCGTTCAGCAATGACGTGGCCCTGGCCTTCAGGAGCTTCATGACCTTGTGGGGAAGACAGGAGAGGGAATTCTGGTACACCTCTCACCCAGCTTCCTTTGGTGTTAACACTTTTCAGACCACAGAACATTTTTGTCACAACCAAGAAACCAAGAAATCAACACTGGTCTCTGACGCGGGACTAACCTGGACACTTTTTGTGAACTTCATCAGTTTTTCCCGAGTATCCTTGTCCCATCCCTGGATCCCATCCAGGGCACCACATGACACTGAGTCACTGCGTCTCCTTGGCCTCCCTGGTCTGGGACGGTTTACGCTTTCCTCAGCCTTGAGGACGTGCACGGTATTCAGGGGCACCGCTCAGGCACTGTGCAGAATGTCCCTCACACTGGGCATCTCCTATGTAACACCTCCTTTTGTGTGTGTATACAAGATGTGCAGTTGTGTGTATACGTGTTGTACAATTCAGCCATTTTAACCATTTTGAAGTGTACAATTCCACGGCATTAAGTTCGTCCACACTGCTAGTCAACCACCGCCACTGTCCACCTCCAGACCGTGTCATCTCCCCAAACCCAAACTCTGTCCCCGTCGAACACCAACTCCCGGCTCCCCTTCCTTCATGATTCTGCCTTCTGTCTCTAGAGATACTGCCTCACACCCATTAAGATGGCCACTAATAAAACAAAGGAAAATACTAAGTGTTGGCACAATGTGGAGAAATCAGAACCTTCACGCATTGTTGGCGGGAATATAAAATGGTGCAGCCGAGTTACTATATGATCCATCCGTTTCACTCCTAGCTACACATCCAGAAGAATTAAAAGCAGGGACTTTTGAAACGGACACTAGAGGACCCGTGTTCAGAGAAGCATTACTCTAAGTGGCCCAAAGGTGGAAGCAACCCAGACGCCCACCGCCACCTCCTTCTGTAGCAGAAGGCATACCCCTATAATAACCAGTTCAACACCTGCCTTCCACCCCACCTGGGCTAGAACCAGTTCCGTGACAACAAAATGAGGTGACGTGCAGCCAGGTGAGCGGCCTGTTCTACTCCTGAGCTCTCTGGCCTCAGTTCCCAGGACTCAGAAACGCTGACAGATCAAATAGCTCACCACTGGGTCTGCATTTCTCAGGGAAACGATGGCTTCAGACAGAGAAAGTGGTGATTCTGTTTGGCCAGGACTGTACCCAAATTCTAAGAAAATAACAGTCACAAAGGAGTTCCTATTAATTGGACACTTCCTGTATACCAAGGTTTCCCTCCTAGCTCTCATCCTCACAGCTCTCGCAGGGGTGAGTATGACTATTGATCCATATTAGAGAAGAGGACACGGAGATTCAGGGAGAAGAATCATTCTCCCTCATCCAGGACAGACCACACACACTCCAATGGCAATACCCAGCCCAGAGGGGCTTCATCTACACTGGAGATCCCCCCAGCCTTAGGTGGGGACATTTCTCCTTCCTGATTTAGCTTTGCGGAGCAGAGGATACCCTAGTGGGGACACAAGAAGATGGTGACTTGGCAGACTTGGTCACATGACTGGCAGGCCACTTAGGGAAACGGGGTCATCTCAGATCTGTCTGGCCCCAAATGGCCAAATGGCAAGGGCCCCTTGGACATAGAGCAGACAGAGTAGGTGCTGAGCCTGGGCCCTTCTGTGGTGCACACTGAGTTTGTGTGCATCCTGTAGGGTATGTTACCTGGCAGGTATGTGTTACCTGTGCAGGTGTGTTACCTAGGCAGGTGTACTTTCATTGTCCCTACCCCCTGCTGAGACCAGGAACTCTTTTCTCTGTTTTACCCATGGGTCCGGATTCCTCTCTGGCTTTCTGCTGTGCTTGGTGTCACTCGGGGACTTCCACAGTCTGGGGGGTTCTTGATTTCCCCAGAGCTATGGTGACACACTCAGGGGAAAAGGAACTGGAGGTATTTATCTCACATTGCACCATCACGTTTCTCCTCCCTGGATGAGGCCTGCTGCTTATTATAACAATGACAACATCGGAAATACTGCGTGTGGATTTCCGCAAGAGAGGCGACGACAGGCTTTTTTTGCCCTCTGGCTTTTTGTTGGATTCTGCAGACCTGAGATGAGGTCTTGTGCGTGTGGGACAGTTCCCTGTGGCTAGGAAGATTGAGTGCCCAGGTGAGACACCAAGGTGAGAGGGGGTGCCCCTACCACCATGAGGGTGTGTCGACACAAGCTTACTAGGGACCAGGGAAAAACCCCCACTTCTGGGGGACATCCCTGGGAGCTTCCAACCCAGTGACACCTGCTGTCAGGGCTTCAATTTTCTAAAGATTTTAGTGAAAACAAATGTATTTTAAGGTTGCCATCATCTCTTTAGAGCCTGCTAGTTCTTAGCAGGCACGATGCTAAGCACTCTATGCTTTTGTTGGGTCTAACAGAGTCTTACCAGATATAACAATCGTCTCCATTCTACAGACAAAGAACGGAGGCCCAGAGAAGAATCAAGTGGCCTGCCCAGGGTCACACAACTGGGGAAGTGGCTGCAGGAAGAAAGGCACCTGCTGACAGTGGTGAATGAAAAAAAATAAGAAAGGGAAATGACAGCCCTTAGCCGGAAAGTAGAAATCTGGAGGTAAACATGAATTCCATTATACACCCATACCTGCCAATCTGGGATTCTGCAAACTTCTCAAGCACCTGGTAGTGGCCTCCTGGAGGTGTGTTGTGAATGGTTCTGCAGCTGCCACTGGGCTCAACAGGAAGGAGTGGTGATTGATTAGTAATGTCTGCCAGGGCACAGTTCTGAGAAGCGGTAGAACAGATGCAACATGTATCATGGGGAGTCTCCTACCCAACTCTCTGAAGCAGGATATTTCTTGGAATCTTTCTGCTCCTTAGCTTCTCCCTGCATTCAATGAGCTCAGATAGAGAATAACAGGTAAAAGTGCCTTTTGAAGAGGAGAGTATTTTCTCTGAATGCTAAATTGCACATCCGGCATTTGTTAATTCAGAGATAAAACTCGGTTCTCATGGAAAGGTAGACCCCACTCAACATACACTTATTAGGCACCGATTGTGTTCTCGGGTCTCCGCCCTCACTAGAGTTTAGCAAAAAAGACGAGAATTGACTTAATGGTTATTTAAGAATTATTGTTGTTGTAAATGCCTTAAATGGGAAGTACAGAGGGCCACATCCCACCCACCACGGGGAAGCCTCCCCTTCCTGTGCAAGATTTGATTCTGAAGTGGGAAATTACTTTCCTGTTCACAGCCCAGTGGAAACACTTGCATGGTGGCTCTGGTGCCCAGGAAGGTGCTAGACCACGGAGGACTGTGGGCACGTGATATAAAAGGGTCGGGGAGGCCACACATCTGCACACAAAGCCAAGGGTGGTCCCTCTGCCAGCAATTTGTCTATCTTTGCTAATTAGAAGCTCATGTCTCCTTCTTTGATTTTTTTTCCACCCCACAGACGAACTTGGCCATGCTGTCTATAGCTTTTGGCAAGGGGTGAGGGCACAGGACAGAGAAGGCCCAAATGGCCCATGGCAGGGCCGAGGGAAGGTGTGTGTGAAGCTGGCGGAGCATGCCCAGGCCTCTTCTCCAGGCTGCAGTTAGAGGTCTCTCTCTCCCCTTGGCCTCAGCACCGTCCCCACTGCTGGGTGAAGGGAGCCACAGAGCGTCATAGTTGCCTCCCCTGTTCGAAGCTGGCACCAGGACAGGCAGTGGGATCTGTTTGGATTATATGCTCCTCATCAGACTCTGAAACAATCACTCTTTCTGGCCGGAGAGGAGGAAGGTACCTCCGAGGGCAGCACTTCTCCCAGTGCAAACCACGACCCCGCCTGCCCAGCCCCGCTTTCAACTTTGTTGCTTTTGCAAATACAGTCCTGGGTCCTATTTCCCACATCCCTGCAGCCAGGTCCCGTCTGCCTCCTGGGGGCATGGTCCGCGCCAGTGCCCAGCCCAGGACGGAGGAAGCCAGCCCCTCTATCTTCCAGAAAAGCAGTGGGTGGTCAGGGAAACAGAGCAGGCCAGTCAGGGTGCAAAGAAACAAGGCAAGATTGAGAAACAGTGAGGCTGTTACAAACAAAAAGGTTCAGGCCCCGGGTCCTGGGACCCACGTGGCCAAGGAACTGGTCTTCATAACATTTATCCCCACCTCACCCCTCTAACTCCTTCTCATTCCCCAGACAGCAGCTGACAAGTCACATCTTAAAAGGAGGGGACTCCCAACCCCACTGTGCTGGAAGTCTCTGCTGAAGGTCAGTCTTCCCCCTAGAAAGGACTGGCAGCTCTATGAGAACAGAGCCTTCATTCCTCCTGTGCTCCGTCCCCAGCCACACCAATGAGGGAACAAAGCTGGAGAGAGAAGGAGGCAGGGAGGGAGGCAGGGAGGAGGCAGGGAGGGAGGCAGGGAGGGAGGGAGGGAGGGAGGCAGGGAGGGAGGCAGGGAGGAAGGCAGGTAGCCTAGCTTCTCCCGCTAAGGATGGCCCCTGGTGGTGTGCCCAAGAGCAGCCTCAATGATGTCTATGTCTTCCCCTTGATCCCTGGAACCTGTCTGTGAATGTGTTACCTGACATGGCAGAAGAGACTTTGCAGCTACAGCTAAACTAAGGACCTCGAGAGGGGGAGATTCTCCCAGACTGTGGAGGTGGTCTCAGTGAAAGAGGGAGGCAGAGGGTCAGAGAGCGGAGGAAAGATGCCACACAGCTGGCTCTAAGGACGGAGGAAGGGGCCAAGAAGCCAAGGAGTGCGGACAGCCTACAGCAGCTGAAGGAAGCAAGGGAAGAGCTTCTGTCCCCTAGAACCTCCAGAGAAAAACATCCTGCCAACACCTAACGTAGCCCAGGGGGATCTGTTTGGGATTTCTGATCTCCAGGGCTTTAAGATGATTTATCTACATGGTTTTAAGCCACTGGGTTTGAGGGAACATGTCACAGAGGCCAAGGAAACTAATATCCCCGTACACACAGGACACTCTCAGCCAGCCCTTATCAGCCCAAGTGCGGTGACATCAGACACAGGCAGACAGCCACCAAAGAGCACGGAATTCTGCTTCCTTCCATCGCCAGGTCTGGGGAGGATTCCAGTTCCCTGCCCCCTTGCAGCCAGGCCACCACTACACAACTGGGCCTGGCCAGTCAAATGTCAGAGGACATCACAGAAGTCTCTCCCAAAGCCGAAGGATGCAGCTGCCGGCGCTGGGCTCCCCAGTCCTCCCTGCCCCTGCCGCAGAGGCCGCAGAACCACCAGATGGAAGGACTCCGGCAGCCAGGGCCCCTGCACACTGCCAGTGAGGAACAGGGTCCACAGTGACTGAGCAAGAAGCAAGCTGCTTCAAGTCCCTGGGCTGGGGAGTCTTTGTCACAGCAGCAGAGCCTCACCCACCCGAGGATGCCCAGGGAACTGTCTATGGAAGCCACAGCCACCCACATGCATCCAGGGGACCTGTCCAAACAGGGGCCTCAGCCACCTCTAGAAGCACAGGCCACTGAACACAGACCCCTTTGATGTCCCCAAGGTGCTGTGACAATTTCCACCTTGGATGGGGGAAGTGTGCCTTAGTCACTGAAAGACTGTGAAATGAAGTCACTTCTTCCAGACAGTGTGGAGGGAAAAGGGAAGACGGGGCAGGTGCCCACAGCTCCCACATACTGCACACGGCCCCAGCGTGCCTTTGAGGCGCACACCACAGCCACCCACAGCCACGTGCTGACACGGCCATCCCGACGCGGTCCTCCGTTGCTGCTTTCCTCAGGACCCCAAATGTCTTTTCGTTTCTCTGCTTCTCAGCCAGGCCCCATCTGCCATGTCTGTGGCTGGGATTCCAGGAAGCCGATGGATATTTTCAGAGCTTTATTGTCCCATTTGTCACTTGCTAATTAGCTAGAAGTGACTAATCAGAAAACAGTGGGGAGGCAGAGGAAATACCCCCATTGTCCTGGCTCTTGGTTGCCCATGGTTACTCAGAACCCTCTGAGTGTATGTGAAGGAACTGGGGAGGGCGCAGAATCGGGTGGCCTTTCTTCGTCGTCTCCTGGGTGTAAGGAGAACCTATGTGGCTGTGACCAGGCATCACTTCAGAATGACAGTGCTGTGGCCACCAGTGGGCAAAAGCCAAGGTCGCTAAATCCCCTGACTTCAGCCTTCTGGTAGTTTGTAACTGACCGGGCAGACACCGGCAGCACAAACAGCTCCACTGGGTCCTGGCCTATCCTGGCAATGCCAGCCACATGACCCTGGGCCACACCTAGAGCACAGAGGGTGGAAACCACATAGACATTCTTTGGTGGGATGAGACCTATCTACACCATCCTGCCCAATGCCGCCAACGTTTTCCAACCGAGGGGGAGAGGGCGCATAAGCAGAAGGAAGGAACTAAAGCCCTGGATCCTCCTGCACCTCCAAGAACAGGGCAAGACCCTTCCGAGGCTGGGAGGACATGCCTTCCGCTGACTGCCACCTCCAAGGCAGGCCCCAGCCACACACACATCTGTGACCCATGACCTTCACAGCAACTCCGCGCCAGTGCTGTTTTTTATTCTCTCACGCCAAGGATGAGAACACTGAGGCTCAGAGAGCTTGCGTGATCAGCCTCAGATCATGCAATGAGTATCTGGCAAAGCTGGGGATTAAATTCAGGTCTCTCTGTATCCACCATGGAACAGTAAAGAGAGAAAGAGCGCTACTGGGGGCACAGGCAGGGTTCTCGGTGGGTCCTGCCTTAGTCCTACAGCCATGAGGCTAGGGTGAAATCGCATCACATAGGCACATGCACAATAATTCTAACACGCACGTAGATATGCATGCACTGCCCATACAGGGGGCTGAGTGCATTTAAATATGCACATGGGCACTTGGATGGCACACATGCAAATTCACATGCATGTACACACAGCACGCTGTACACATGCACATTCAAATACACGTGTACAAACATCACACTCACATCCACACGCACGCACACACACACGGGCACATTTGCACAGTCTCCCCACATGAGACTGTGCAGCTGCCTCCAGAGGAACCAGCCAGCACCCCATGCCCTGCCGGGCTTGGTCCACCCAGCTTGCCAGGTCTAGCAAAGGCCAGTTCTTGCTGCCTCTGTCCTGTAAGGGCGATTTCATCACGAATGGCGCAATTTCCAAAGACAAATAAATAAAGAGGCGGTCTCAGCCCTGCCTCTCAGGACCACTGGCATTTCGCTCAGAGCCGCTCTTCAATATCCCTCCCCACACCCTCACCACACACAAAGCCCAGCCATGAAAATCCCCTACGTGGGACAGTTTCCTGAGGCGCGTGAAGCAGGCCAGGGCTAGCAAGGAAAACTGGCAGCTATCTGCGCTAGGAGAATTTCCCAACGGACCTCGACTGCTGGCTCCTGACCTCGTGGGTGACAAAGTCCAATGAAGAAAACAGCAGATGTGAAACCAACAGCCCCCCATTTGCAAGCCTGGCATTTTCCAGGGTGAGGTTCTATCGAATGATTTACCAGCTCAGCCGGGTTAATCATTGCCTAAGAAATACAAATGGCTCCATCAACCTTCGGGCTTGTCACCCGGATGCTCCTGCGGGTTGAGCAGCGCCCTTTTCACCCTGCAACCCACACTTAGAGTCCAGTTTGCTGACGAAGTCAGTGACCAATCATCAGAAAAGCCCCTTTCCCCGACTACCTACTACACATCTGGCTTTGGGCCATGCTCTTTCCATCTGAGCCAACAGTAGCACACACCCAGCAGCGGAGCCAGGCCCATGCAGACAGACCTGGGTTCAAATGTCAGCACCAACGGTTCAGCCGTGATACCAAGTCAATCCTCGTGTGTGAAACAGGCTGCTAAGAGAATGAAGGAGTCGATGGGTGTAAAGCAGTGGTTCTCAACGGGGGGCACTTGGCAACAACCAGAGACAGCTTGTTGTTTTCTTTTTGTTTTTTCAGAGACGGAGTCTTGCTCTGTCACGCAGGCTAGAGTGCAGCAGCATGTCATAGCTCACTGCAGCCATGAACTCATGGCTTCAAGCAATCCTCCTGCCTCCGCCTCCCAAGTAGCTAGGACTACAGGCGCACGCCACCACGCCTGGCTAATATCTTTTTTTTCTGTAGAGGCAGGGTCTCCATATGTTGCCCAGGCTGGTCTCAAACTCCTAGCTTCAAGTGATCCTCCCACCTCAGCCTCCCAAGGAACTGGAATTACAGGTGCATGCCACCACACATGGCCTGGAGACATTTTTCGTTGTCACAACTGGGGTGGAAAGGTGCTGTGGGCATCTAGTGAGTGGAGGCCAGGGATGGTGCCAAACATCCTGCCACGCCCAGGACAGTGTCCACAATAAAGACTGATGCAGCTGGCTGTGTGCCGCGCACTGTAATCCCAGCACTTCGGAAAGCCAAGCGAGACAAGAGGACCGCTTCAGCCCAGGAGTTTGACAACGGCATGGGCAACAAAACAAGACCCTGTCTCCATAAAAGATATTAAAACTTAGCCAGGAGTGGTGGCATGTACCTGTAGTCCTAGCTACTTAGGAGGCTGAAGGTAGGAGGATCGCTTGAGCCCAGGAAGTTGAGGCTGCAGTGAGCCACAATTGTGCCACTGCACTCTAGCCTGAGGGACAGAGGGAGACCCTGAGTCCAAAAAAAAAAAAAAAGTGATCCAGCCTTAGATGTCAGGAGGGCTGAAGCTGAAAAATCATGATGTATATACTACAATGCCTGGGTCAAGGTGAGCCCCAGATAAACGTCAGCTGCTATGATCTGGAAATTGTCCCAAAAGCCTTACGGCATGACATGATTATCACTGTGCAAGAGGAGGTTGGGATCAGAGAGGCTACAACTTGGGTGACAGGAAGAGCAGGGCTGAGTAGGTCTGCCTGGCCCCCCAGGCATTCCTTCTTTCCCACAGCACCTGGCCCTCGGGCACAAGCTGGCCCCAGGCCCGGGGTCCCACTGTCCAATTTGGGTGTCTACCAAATTCCGCCTCACTGCCCCACAACTGCAAACCGGCCTCTCCAAGTCTTCTTCATCTTGCACGTCCCCAAAGAGAAGAGGGGCCGCTTCCTGAAGTGTTTTTCTGGGTACACCAAACTGACGGACACTCACGTCTAGACCCCGCCGGCCTCTGAGCAGCTGCCTTCCTTCCTCTTCCTCCTCCCCTTCCCATCTTCCACCTGCCAACCACAGCTTTTGCCCGAAACAGTAAGTTTGTCTCAAAGGCCCACCTACCCCTCTGAGCAAGGTGTGCAGTCCCGGCCCTACAAACCAGGCCCTCCTCTGTGTTAGCTGTCACTGGCTTTGGGACCCTCAGCCCAGCGTGCCCAACACGAGAGATGGTCTGCAAAGACCCGGAAGGGTCAGCAGGGAGCCTGGGCGGGGGTCTTTCTGCAGCAGCGGCAGAGCATCCTGCAGCAGCCTGGTCTGTGTCCCCCTCCAGAGTCACCCTCGCAGCACCCACCCCATACCCTCGGCCACATAAACACAACACAGGGTCCATGACCCAGCCATGCTGAATCCCTTCTGTCTCTATTTCTGGAGGCCAGGCCTCGACACATGCGCTTCCCTCTATCAGGGATGCCGTCCCCCTCCTCCTCTGCCCCAGATCCTCCTCACCTGACTTAAACGTCACTGAAACCTCCCTGCCTCAAGGAGCCCACACAGGGCTCGGCCATCCCACATCTGTGTACCCACGTCCCAGCCCAGACTGCCCTGTACTGTCACAGAAGATGTGCCAGTCTTTAGGCTGTGCACTCCTGGGGGAGGGGCCTTTACAGCCCAGTGCCAGATCAGCACCGTCCGGGGGCTCTCTCGATGCTGGGAATGTTCTACACCGGCCCTCTTCAGGGCAAGAGCCACTCGCCATGCATGGCTGCAGAGCACCGGAAGTGTGGCTATGTGCCTGACAAGCTGAATTTTTAGTTTGGTCTAATTTTAACTGAATGTAAATAGCCACACATGGCAGCGGCTACTCTTCCAGCCAGCACAGGTCTAGAGGAATGTCTAGCAGTGCTCCACGCACCCTGGGCGAGACAATGACTGAATGACGAGTCAACAGCACTCGGTTCTCACCCGCCTTTCTTGCCCCACACGATCATCATCTGATTTCAATCCTCTCCACGAGGCTACAGCTCCCTGCAGGCAGGAAGCGCACCGCTGTTTTCGCTTATGGCTGTAACCTGTGCTTTCTTCAGTTCCTGGGACACAGACCCTCAGTAAATATTAGTTAGATGAATTAACGCATGAATGAATGAACGGCCTGCAACTCAGACCCTCATCCCCACCAAGCCTCAGGAAAACTGTCATGAAAAGGAAAACAGGGCCAGGCACGGTGGCTCACCCCTGTAACCCAGCACTCTGGGAGGCCGAGGTGGGTGGATCACAAGGTCAGGAGATCGAGACCATCCTTGCCAACATGGTGAAACTCCGTCTCTACTAAAAATACAAAAATTAGCTGCATGTGGTGGCACGTGCCTGTAATCCCAGCTACTTGGGAGGCAGAGGCAAGAGAATCTCTTGAGCCAGGGAGACAAGTTGCAATGAGCCCAGATCGCACCACTGCACTCCAGCCTAGGCAACAGAGAGACTCAGTTTCAGCGAAAAAAGAAAAAGAAAAAAAAGAAAAGAAAAACCGTCCTTTGGGTGGGTTTCAGAGTGTACCTCCAGCCCAGTTCCTCCTCTTGCTAAAGGGACCGTCGCCCTGCATGCTGGCTCTGTCCCGCCTGGCATCAAGAGGGAGCTTCTGCCACCTGCGGATGAGGCATCCTTCTCCATGCCTTCTTCCCGCTGCCCCAGGAAGCCATGGAAGAAGTAGGGCAAGTCCGTCTTCTCTTGACTGAGAGAAAAGGATCAGGATTCCTCACTTCCCTGGGCTGCCATTCCCTGCCTCCTGGTCCTGGCGGCAGGATGCCCCCAGGAGGTTTCAGGAAAAAAACGATAACTCATAAGAACCAGGGTGAATTTGAGAGCCTATTATAAATCAAATGCTTTTCATCTTCGACTGCTGGCTGCGTTCTCCAACACTGCTATTCACAGCGAGCGTCATCTGCGTTTCCCCCACCCACCGTCCCGTCCCACTTCCTTCTGATGTAGGTCACGGTGGATTCTCCCTCGTTCACTACATATACCTGCAGCGAGGGGGGTGACACCGCTTGAAGCAAATTTAGCAATTCTCTTACAGGCATGTGGGAATCCTGCGCTCGCTCATTCGGCCGAGACCCAGACTTGTAGCTGCATGTGGAAATCCTGTGCAAAGACCCTGGGGCCCACGGGAGGGCAGGCAGGAAGGCTTCTATGCCCAGGTAAGCTGGGCGTTTGGAGCTTGAAAGCCACTATCATTTGGAAACGATGCTGAGGAGGGTCCGATTTCTAGAAGAGAAGCGGATCGCTCAAGTAGAAGCTTGCCCTAGTTTTTCCGTGAGCATCGTACGTCCGCCCCGTGCTGTGTGACCTGGAGCAAGTCACACTGCGCTCCCAGCCTCATGCTTCCATCTGCAGATGGGGGAGGGTGCCAGAGCTTGCCTCATAGAGCTATGTGGATTAAATCTCATTCAGAGCACCAAGCACAGGGCCTCTGCACACAGGAGGCACTCAATAAACAAATGTTATTGATGTTGTCACTGTTATTTGCATACTTCCTTTTAGCTACACGATACAAGCATCATCTTAGTACAGAACCTAAGCTTCCACTCCTTCACTCTGAGGAGCATCAAGCATGCCCCCTCTTCCAGGTACTGTGCTAAGTACTGGTGATACCAGGGCAGGTTTGTCGGTGGGGGTTCGTCTCTAGCAGCGCAGCAAATCCTGGGATAACGAATGCCTTAAATCAAACACCAAAGTACCTGTGGTCAGCGTGTCTCAAAGGATGGAAGCAGCTAAGGCACCCAGCAGGGAGGAGGGCAGGCCTGTGAGGGTTTCACACCCATATGAGCTGAGCCGGGAAAGTGGAAAGGGGAACCCTGGCCATGGGCCTGGCATCTTCTAGGAGTCTAGGAGTTTACAAGATCATGGGCTCTTTTGGGCCACAGCAAAAGGTCGTTTGTGGCTGGAGCACAGGGTGTCTGGTAAGGAACTGGCAGGAGATGAAAATGAAAAGATTTAAGTCTGGCCCCAAGTCAGCCTTCTCTGCCAGAAAAATGAGGGGTTGAACTTTGTCCTGTGGACAACAGAAGGGTTTTAAGTACCACTCATAAAGTTACTCTACCCTGGAGACTGGAAGCACACTCCGTGGGCACACGCACACACGGCATACACACAGCACACACATACACCCTCTCCACACATGCATGTGTACACACAACACTCCATACATATGCAAAGACACACATATACACACATGCACATATATATACACGCATATATATACACACAACATTCCACACACATATATACACACATACAAATACCCATACATCAAACAGATCCACACACACACAGGCACACGCACACATACGCCCCTGTGGTAGTCCTGGCACCCTGCAATGGACTCAGAGCAGAAACGGGAGCCCCTAGGCTTCAAGATACAGCAAAAAGGAGGTGGCCTGAGAGCCACATAGAGGCCGGGAAGGTCAGCAGCAGGCTGTTTGGAAAAGGAAATATTTAAAAACAAGAGGTTTCCTGCACGTGTGCACACACACACACACACACACACACACACACACACACACTCTTACCCTTGAGGATGAGAGAGAGTCCTATGGGCAATTCTTTAAAAATAATGCCCACACGGGTTCACGTGACACACACAGCACCAAAGAGACTTTGTGATAAAAACCAACTGAGTGTTTTTCACTTGCATGACTCTCCAGCCTTGGTCTCATTTGAGAGCTAAAGTCACCCCTCTGCCTGGCACCCACATTTAAAAGAGATGCATGGACATGACTTAGGAGTCTGTCTCCGTGAATTCAGGCCCATTGTGCAGAGGTGTGTATGTGGAACCCCATAAATGGTGGATAATTGGGCGGGGGGACCCTTGAGCGTCCAGCGCCTGCCCTTCCTTCTCTCCTTTCCCCTCTTCTGGGCTGATGAGCTGTTTTCTAAGGGGAATGAGTACCCCGAGGAGGCTCACTCACAATGGAGATTTCTCATGCCAGGAAGGGATGCAATAAAAATGTTCTGAAGCTTCTTAAAATGCCTGTGTTCTCCTAAGTAAGATAAACCTCTCCCCGACAATACGATTCAGACCTGTAATTAGCTCAGTAAACCCTCTTCTTTAAACAGAAAGTAGGAGGTGAAATGGAAGGGACTCCAGGGGTCATAGCTGGACGGGTGGAAAATGATTTTTTAAACAATGAGTCAAACTTAGTTATTTCCTTGGAAGGAAAGATGCCTGAGCCAAGTAAAACTTTCTCTTTGTCTCAAAAAATTAAATCCCCATCCTTTGTCAGGCCTGATATAGAAGGCAGGCACTGTTCTAAGATAGTAGCTTGTTTTATCCTCACCTTAATTCTAGGTGGGGAAACTGGGGCACAGGGCCAGGGGGCTGTGACTTGCCCAAGGTCATAGACAAAAGCCAGGATTTGAACCCAAGTCGTCTGGCTCCAAGGGTCAGACTCTTATCCCCCGACCCTGACCCCGCCGCCTTTCAGCGCCCTCAGTCCTGCTGCTCTGCTACAAAAGGGAGGTCACAGGCTGGCCCAGGACGTGGCAGAGAGCCTTGGACGGCCCTGAACTTCAACGCAGGGACACTGGCCAATGCAACGCCTTAGCAATAAGCAGCCAGCTACAGGGGTGGGTAGGATTGTTTCTGAATGTTCTCACGGGACCAACAAAGAGCGCTCTCTGGCTGCCGTGTAGCACTGGACATGATTGAGGAAGGCAGGAGACGGTGTCGCTCTACTTCCAGCCAGGAAGCTAGGCCACAGGTGTCACCCTGCCATCTCAGAACCACACGATGTTCAGATTCCCAAAGCCAGACCCAGCCCACCTCTCAGGTGTGCTCACCTGAAGCGAAGCAACTTCTTCTAGGCCACACAGCAAGCCATCAGCAGAACAGGGGTGGCACACAGTACCGCAAGCCAGGCCTGGGCCCTGGCCACCTCACGGGCTCCAGTGGGCAGGGCTGTGGAATGAACTGACTCCGAACCAGCCCCTCCCTAGGCCTGGAACAGAATTCACAACCCAACGAGTGAAGCCACAAGTCAAGCTACTTACTGTAAACCAATGTAAACTGTTCCTTTTCACTGCTCTCCGGTGCTGGGGACGGGGCTGTGGATTGAATGCTTGTGCCCCCTGGAAATTCCTGTGTTGAAGCCTTGAAGCCCCAGTGTGATGGTATATGGAGGTGGGGTGATTAGGTAGGTGATTAGGGAGGTGGGGTGATTACCTTTGGGAGGTGATTCGGGCTTGATGAGAACATGAAGGTGGGGCCCCTAAGACAGGGTAAATGTCTTTATAAGAACCTCATAAGAAGAGAGGCCAGAGTGCCCTCTTTCTCCACCATGTGAGGCCACAGTGAGAAGACAGCTATCTGCAAGCCAGGAAGAGGGCCCTCGCCCGAACCCAGCCATGCCAGCACCTTAATCTAGAACGCCCAGCCTCTGAAACGATGAAAAACTCAATGTCTGTGGTTTAAGCCATCCAGTCTATGGTAATACATTACAGCAGCCGAGTCTAACACGGATGGAGAATATGACCCTCAGATGAAGGTCCAGAAAAAACAAACTCCTGCAGGCTCCATTCCCAAATGCAGGTCAGTTTCACCTGCCTCTCAAAGTCACCTATGCCATGCTATGAATCTCCTCGGTGCCTCACACAGCATACAGCTGGGGCTCAAGAAATGCCTGTACAACAAACAGATCTGAGCACTGATGAGGTGTCCGAGCACTTAATAGCTGGCCCCCATTTTAATTCTCATTCACAAGTAAAAGACTTAGCTCCCATTTTCACAGAGCTGCCCGCCTAGGAGTCTTCAACCTCAAAATCAACCAACTCCTGCTTGCTTTCAAAATCTAGAATGCCACACCCAGCAAGTCTCCCTCTCAGCATCTACTGAGAGTCCCAGACAAGATGGCTTGTTCCTGAGCTGTGTCTAAGAGTAAAAAACGAAAAAGGACCTTCACATCCATTGACCCAGGGTGGGGCCCTACCATTTTGTAGAATGTGATGTAGCAGTTGAACAGAATGAGGTCAGTCTATGGTTATCAGAACCAGTGACTGGGTGGTGAAACCAAAAAAGTCCATTACAGGAGAAATTCATTAAAACAAGAAATAGACATTCATTTTTGCTGCAAGCATATGAAGGTATATCTGTTCTCCGTCTCTTGCAGTAGAGATGAGGCCTTCCTTTGTGGACGGCCTCTCTATCCTTCTCACATAAACACATGCCCGATGCCTGGTTGACAATGTGCAGCTTCCGTTTCTCCGAAGACCATCTCGAGGCTGTCTGAGTATTATGGTCTTTTCCCGTTCTTTTACAGTTCTCTCACCTACAGCATCAGCTGTTTTGTCGGGATACTCCACTCCACTGAGACTTTCTCAGGCATCCCATTCAGCTTTCATAAAGACAACCACTCTCTCTTCACAGTCATATTTCTTAAGTTTACATAATCTTCAAGTAAACTGTGTAAATCCAGCAACGACTCTCACCAGCATAACCAGGTTTGGTAAACAAACAGCTCAACTCATGGACAAAGACTATGAGGGTCCCAAGAGCATCCTAGCAGCCTGGGGCATCGGTCACGGTCTGCAGTGGCTACATTGGCCGCATCTATTAAATAACAGCCCTCTGCCACTGAGAGAGCACAGGTTACATGGCTCTACGACGCAGATCTCCAAAACACATCTCCAAAAAGTCCCACTGAGTGAAGAAGTAAACTGCAAAAAGATCTATACAATAGGATTCCTTCTATGCTTAAAGAATCTCATATAAAATTATACCATATACTTTCTATAGAACCATCTGTTTGCATGTAATAAAGGAAAAAAACCCTAGAAGGATGGGATATGGGGTAGGATCAGGGTCAGTGGTGGAGGAAGGGGAAATTCAGACTTTTCTGTTAAGGCACAGCTTTTCCCAAGAAGAATATACTTACATATACAATATATAATTGAGTTTTGTGTATTTAATCATCGAGAGTTAACAGAGGGGTTCAGCACCCAAAACAAATATGCCTAGAGCCTGATGAGTATGCAACTTAAAAAAACCACTCAAGAAACATTCAACTGGCTTCAAAGAAGAGGCCAGGGCTGGTGCAGTGGCTCACACTTATAATCTTTTGGGAGGCCGAGGCAGGAGGATCACTTGAGTCCAGGAGTTCAAGCTCAGCCTGGGCAATGGCAAAACCCATCTCTACAAAAAATACAAAAATTATCTGGATGAGGTGGTGTGCGCCTGTAGTCTCAGCTACTCGGGAGGCTGAGGCAGGAGGATCACTTGAGCCTGGGAAGTCAAGGCTGCAGTGAGCCGTGATTGTGCCAGTGCACTCCAGCCTGGGCAAGAGAGTAAGACCCAGCCAGGGTGAGCAAGCCCATCTCATGGATCAGAGGTGGCATAGGATGGAGCTCTCCAACAGGCAAGACTAAGGAAAGCTGGGAACTCATCAAACCGGTGTGCTCTGACCAGACACACAGGTCAGGAACGTTGGTCACTAAGCCACCTGGTGACCAAGGACTTTCAGCCCTTGCTCTGCTTGTCCATTTGGATGGATGTGCTCCACATCTGACAAATTCATAATAAAGTGACACTAAAAGTGACCTTTCAAGGTGGCCAAGATTACTAAGCAAATTAGAGAACGACTTTCAGCTTCATTCACTGCCACTGTTTGTTTCTGTCGTTCCTCCACCAATGATATGGTGGTCTCTGCTACATCCGGGCCCAGCACTCAGGGCTGGGGACAGAGGTGTGCACACAGAGCATATAGAGAGACACAGAGCAACCAATGGACGAGTTATTATCTCACGTAAACTGTGGTACGAATCACATGCTATGAACTGCGCATTCATAAAGGGAATGACTATCCTGTGGCAGGGGAACGGTCACAGAAGGTCCTGTGGAGGTGGCACTGAAGACGAGGTGGAGGGAATTAGGACTGTGTGAGTGAGGCAGGAGGGAGGCTTAGTCTTGCTCTTTGCAGGAACTGGGGGCCTCAGGTGGCAGGGAGGCAGCCCCAGCTGAGAAAAAGAAATGGAACTCCTGGGTAGGAACAGGCGAGGAGCTCCAAGGTGCAGGGACAGTGGGAGAGGCAGGGCCAGACAGAAACACAGCTAGCCCTGTAGCCCAGATCAGAACAAGGAGTGTTTCCTAAAAGCACCAGAGGAGCACGAAGGATTCTTGAGCAGAGAAGTGGAGTGCCCTTCTCTCATTCCCAGCAGAAAACGATGACTGAGCAGATCTGTGCTTCCCAAACGACCCTCGTGTGCATCCATCCCTGCAGGGCTGGCAAACGTTTGTTTCAAGCCCCCCTAAGCAGCCAGATGCTGTGCAGCTGCCCCCGCCCATCATCCTCCACCCACAGGGACGCTTGGCTAGAACCTTCTCACCATTCCGCTCAAACCTTCAGACCGCTGGGCTGATGGAAACATTCCCAAAATGTTTTTCTGTGCAATTAAGATGCCTGCCTGGAAAATCCCTGCTGCAAGCATTTCTTTCTCACAGGAGGCTACACCCAACTGTTTTGCTGCAAGATTCTGCATCACAAAAGGGATATCCCCGGCTAATACGACATTCAAACGAATGGAGAATCTGGGCTGCCTGAATTCAGGGTAATCGCCCCATCGGTGTGTGCTATTCTTCAGCATTATCTAATCAAATTTCCTGTGTGTATGAACATAAATACTGTTGTCTGACCCACAGTGAACTTGTAAATAGCCTGATTATATCAACCTTAATAGATCAGGTTTCCACAAACAGATGGACACTGTTCGTTTTATTTTAATTTAAAATGAACACAATTTCCATTGGATACAGATAAAATTAATGACCTTAGACAGAATCAACTTGCCTGTGAAAAAAAATCTGGTAATCATATTATTGCCCGAAAAGATCATAACACAGTCTTGGTTTGAGATACCACGTGCCATTCTGACCTTAATGCCTTTTTCTATTTCCTATGAATGAGACTATCCTAACACATTCTTTGGGGTGGACTCAACGTCAGTGTGACTTGGCTTAAATGGCAGGGGATAGATCACCACCCCAAAATTACTGAAACCAAGAGATCCACAGGATCAAGACCAGACCAAGAAAATCTTATAAAACGGTAATCAAATCAACTTCCTACCAAAACCAGGCTCTTCTTAAATTGCAGATATCAACTTACTCAGCTTATGAAGTAAGAACATGGAGACAAAGGCTGGCCCCAAACAAATCCAATGAAAAAATAAAACAGCTAACCCACAGCACGTTCACTAATGATGATGAAACTGTTTTAGACCACGCTTCAACTTTGTTCCAACAATCCCTGTAGTGAAATTCGGCAGCCTTTTCTAAGCTTTTATGCCGTTGGGCCACGGCAGGCAGGAGCCACCGCCGTGGGCTGCCCATGTCTTAAGTGTCTCTGAGTTTCCACTGGCAGCCAGCCCACGATTATGGATGTCGATCTGAGAATGAGACTGCCCCAGGCCTTAGCCCCTCTTGACTTCCTACCACATACCTAATCTGGGGCAAGTCATTTCACCTGCCTGAGCCTCAGTTCCTTCATCTAAAAATGGGTACAATGACAGTAGCTACCTCACAGGGTTACGGGGGAGCAATGCAACTGTGTGTGCGGCCTGGTGCAGCGGCTCACACCTGTAATCCCAGCACTCTGGGACGCTGAGGCAAGTGGATCACTTGAGGTCAGGAGTTCGAGACCAGCCCAACCAACATGGTGGACCCTGTCTCTACTAAAAATACAAAAATGGGTCAGGCGGGGTAGCGCACACCTGTAACCCCAGCTACCTGGGAGGCTCAGGCAGGAGAATCACTTGAACCCAGGAGGCAGAGGTTGCAGTGAGCCAAGATCGTGCCATTGCACTCCAGCCAGGGCAACAAGAGCGAAACTCAGTCTCAAAAAACAAAAAGAAAAGGAAAGAGACTGTGGTGTGTGTGTGATGGACTGGACATAGTATTTTCTGCAGGGCAAGTCCCTGACAAGTGGAAACCATGGTTGCTATTGTTCTGTTCAGAATGCCTGGTCTCTTCCCACCTGCCTTGGCCTGACAACCAAGACGGTACCCAGGGCTCTCTCTGCCCTCTGTGAGTTCCCCTTCACACCTGCAGCTGACCCTTGCCCTGCACCCCACCCATGCAGCCCCCACCACCCCAATCTCTTGCTGCCACTTCACACCACCGGGCATTTCCCTGCTCAAAGGGAGAGGCTCCTGAAATCCTCATGGCTAATCCTCCACTGAACTTTCACAAAACTCCCATTTGGGGCATTTTTCTTTTTTCAACAGAGATGGGAGTCTCGCTATATGGACCAGGCTGGTCTTGAACTCCTGGCCTTAGCAATCCTCCCATCTCAGCTTCTCAAAGTGCTAGGATTACAGGCGTGAGCCACTGGGCGCAGCCTCTATTTGGGGCTTTTTGTGTGTGTGTATGGAAACGGAGACTCTCTTTGTTGCCCAGGCTGGAGTGCAGTGGCACAATCTTGACTCACTGCAACCTCTGCCTCCCAGGTTCAAGTGATTCTCCTGCCTCAGCCTCCTGAGTAGCTGCGACTACGGGTGCATGCCACCATGCCTGGCTAATTTTTGTATTTTTAGTGGAGACCCACTTGGGTCTGCGCCCTGGTTCTGCCATGACTGGTTCCGAAGTTTCCACCAACATACTCTTAAACTCACACAAGTATGTCATGGGGAAAATGCCAGACAAAATCATACGTGCTGAACAACTGCATAGATGTGGAGTTCAGAAGCGGGCAAAACCATTAAACACTGATAGAAGCCACGAGAGCAGTTTCCTCTGGGGAGAGCAATGGCTGGCCTGGGGTGCGGGGCAGGGGGCGGGGTGCTGCTCAAGATGTTGCCTCTTGATTTGGGTACCGGTTACAAGTGCGTGCTGAGTTGGCAAAAACGCACTGAGCTGTATGTATGCATGTTTCTGGATATATGTTATGCATGTATGTTTCTATAACAGCATCTTACTGGAATAAAAAGACAACCAGTGCCTCAGCTTCCTCGTCTAAAAAATGGGAGGCATTCACACCTACCACAAAGACTGGTGCTGCTGTCCCTCAGCCTCCTGCCCTACATAAGTTCTACCCACTTCATCTAAAGGTCGTGAGCTAGGTGTCTACCCTGAGGTAGGCAGCACTAGGACTGCATTTGTAGAAAGAAAGTTCTGGGGGTTGGTTGTGCCACTGTGTGAATATATTTAACATTACTGAACTGTACACTTAAAAATGGTTAAGGCAGGACATTATGTTCTGTGTATCTTATCGCAAGTTTTTTGAAAAGAGCAAGGACGGTACATCATTGGTAACTAACAGAAAGCCTAAGAGAATATTCTTTCCCTGACAAGCAATTTATAATGCCCTTGAGTTGATGACAGGTGAGAGAAGCGCTGAACAGCAAGCACAGAGGCCACAGTGGGTCCATCCAGGGCACTTCCTCCCTACGCAGCGTGAGGTAAGATGATGGAGACTTCCAATTTCCACGGCAAGGCGGGGAGCACTTCCAAGTACCTTTGGTCATCCTCAAAACAAGTTCCAGGTCACCCACAGCACGCTGGAAGCCTTTACACCAACCACGCCTCTCCCTGTGAAATTTTAAAGTAATTAACACTTATCTGATTTCAAAGGTTTTCCAGGGAAATTGATCTTTACGCTGGCTGGTTATGGCTACTCTGCAAGGCCAGGGGTTGAGGGGACACTTCAGGGCCCTCTTACGAGTTTACACTGCAGACAGGGATCACATCGATCTACAGCACACAGCAGACACAAGGTTCCTTGTCACCGAAGTTCCCTGGGCCCTCAGGTGACATGACTCTCTCTGGGAGGAGATCCAAGATGCTCTTGCCTTGAAGTCCGCATAGACAATTTTCTCCAAAAGCCTGGAACATGTCAACTGGCCTGGAGTCCTCGGAGCTTGTGGGAATGCTCAAACACAAAACTTCCTAACACTATAATAGCTTGTCAGCCCGTTCAGAGTCTGGGGTGTCCTCCGTAATTTATGGTGGGAGGGGAAGGTGGGTCACAGAGTCCAACATCTGTAAATAAGTGATCTGAACACCCAAGGGCATCTGATGACCGAACTAACAGATGCTATAAAGCAAAGATGCACCTTACAAAAAGTCAACATGAATTTACTAATAGATTAAGGGCATTTTCTATGCCAGGCACAGTACTACAAAATTCACGTCTCTGATCTCATTCTTGCTAGTAACTTCATAAAGCTTTTTCTGACTAGCTACTCAGAGAAAGAACTTACTACAGCTGTTAAAAAAAAATAGCATTCCAGTGCTATGCCATGAGCAGAAATGACAGGAAAGAAGTACAAGGAAGCATCACGAGACACAGCCCACGAAAAGGTCAAATACACTGGAATTTTATGCATGTGAGATTCTGAGACAGCATCTGGCTGTGACCTTGGGCAAGTTGCTTGACCTCTCTGGTGCCTCAGCTCCTTCAACTTTAAAAGGAGAAAGCTCAATTTTAAAACACTATGAATCTAGACCAACTAAAACAGCACAGTGGCAGAGCAAGGACAGTACATCAGTGGTAACTAACAGAAAGCCTAAAAGGAACCTTAGCACATATTTGAAAAATTTAGTTATCTGATAATAGCAATATTTTAAAGCAATGGAAAAAGGGCACATTATTGTGTTAATGAAAATAGACAATGTGTTAACTACGTGGAGGGAAGGAAAAGCATTATTCCCTACCTCACATCTTATACCAAAAATTCATCCTAGTGTAGGTGCTTAGTTCTAGGCTAATTTCACAGTTCTATATTTTTAAAATGGGGAATGGTTGCTCAATCTTAAAATTTAGAAGAACTCTCTAAGCCACAAAGACATTAATTAAGAAGTCACTAATTAAGACACTCTAGTCTGACCACAGAAAAATATAAATCTTCTATATATCAATGAATACCTCAAACAAAATTAAGAGGCTAGACAAACAAAAAAAAGTTAGAGGGTAAAAACTGCTACATAAATAATTTGAAAAAGGATGAACAGTTTCCTGTATTTCAAAAGAAACCCTTAAAATCTACTTTTTTTTTTTTTAAGGCACATGCCATAATTAAAAATAAAACACACAAGGAATATAAACGACTTGCAGAGGAAATGCAAATAGTCAACAAACCCTTAAAATCAGGGGAGTGAATAAGGTTTTAATGGAACAAATCCTGACTGAAGGCCGCCGAGTAACACTCCCACTTTTAAAAAGCTCACAGTCCACTGCAATTGGGAACGTGTGGCCTTGCTATGTGGTCAGAGGGATGCATTCCTGAAAGTCCTGGCTTCAAGACACGGCCTGGCCACAGGTTACCCGGGACGTGCCTGGGTGCAGGAACCAGAACACAGACAAGTAGCCCAGCTCCAGCCTGGAGGAGATGTTCCGAACCACAGGGAGCCGTGGTGCTGTGTGCAGGGGCTCCCATGGGACCCTCTCCTGCTCTGCCTAGAACCAGATGATGGGGAAAAGAAAATGCTCATCTCTGGGACCTTCCTTCCCATCTGCAGCCACCTCCACTGCCCAGAAGAGGCTCAAGGTGATGGAGATGGAAGGACGGAGCGGGACAGGTTCCTGCCTCCTCCTTCTGACTAGTGCTGTCTGCTGTCCTGCATGGAATCCACCCCAGTCACGCTCTTGGATCGGCTAGTGTAGCCCATTAATTGTAAAAACAAAGCACATAATGAGAATAATATAAATAATTATGCACATAACCTTAGCTACCATGTACTGAGTGGCTACTACGTACTTAACAGGCAAACTTTACTCCAACGGACAAAGTGAGGTGCTGCAAAGCTTGACTGATGGATGATTCATTCATTCGTTCGCTCACTCAAAAGTATGTACTGAGCTTCTACCAGGTGCCAAGTCCTGTTCTAAATGCTGGGGAGACAGTCAACAAAAAAAAAAAAAACCCTGCCTTTCTAGTGGGATGAAATAATAAACAAAATAAGAAACACGTGGTGTGTCAGATGATAACATGTGCGCAGGAGAAAAAAAACCTAAGTCAGGGAATAAGAAATAAAACATTGTGGGAATGGGTGCTAAATTTTTGAATGAGATGGTCAAGGACAGCCCGAGAAGGTGACTTCTGAGTGGAGACAGGAGGGAAGCGAGAGAGTGTGTGGAGTGGGAAGGTAGGCTACGGGCATCCCAGGCAGAGGAGGCAGTCAGGGCAAAGGCCTCGGGGCACAGCAAGCTTGGTGTGTCCAGGGAGGAGGCCCAGATCACACCATTAGTAAGGGAGGGAGGCTTCCCCTTGCCACACCGTCTGGACAGATGGGCGCGGGAGGCAACGTGGTGTGTCAAAGATCACATGGTAAATCAATGAGAGAATAGCCAGACATGGCACACCGGGGACACGGCTGCATCCTGGGGAGTCACACCCATCCACATCCCAGCACTCTGATGCCACCTCTCCACCCTCCTTGGGGGCTCCTAGAGGAAAGGCCCAGGTGACAGCTCTTCCCTGGCACCAGGTGGGTCCCCTGGCTTCACCTCCTGCTTGCTCGGGCCCTGGGAAAGGTTCTCCTGACTCAGCTGCTGGGTGAGCCGATGCCTCCTGTGGTGGCAAGACTGAGTGAGGGGAGGAGCGCCAGTCCTTGGGGAGGCTCAGTGTGACCTGCAGGATCCTAATGGTCCTTAAAGCGACTGAAAATACGTTCAGGGATTTATCTGTTGGACTTGATGTATTGGCCTGGCAGGAGAGGTCACTGAGGGAATTTTTCAAAATTAGCGACGGTCAACCTTCTAAAAGACAATTATGTCTGTGTGTTTGCCTCCTGCACCAGCGTGTGGAACATACACGCACACGCAGGTGTGCACACACTTCTACCAAACACGCATCCAAATGTGAACACTCTATTTGTTTAACTTCGACATCTAATGAGATGACCTGCGGCCAGGGTGAAGATACGCAGAAAGCATGGACTCTTGAATCTCAGGACTGCAGTCCTAAAGTAGTACAAACACTTAAGACCTGGGTACCTTGGGCAACTCGCATCTTTAGCTGTCCTTGGCCTCAAGTGGAGCTCACCAGATTACTATGAGAACTACCGAATAAAGCACCCGACTCAGTGCCCGACATTCAGAAGGAGCGCCATGAAATGGAAGCTATCAAATCGCAAGATGGTTTTAGAAGTATGTGCAGTGCAATCATTTCATTTAGAAGACAAACCAAACCCACGTAAGCAAATTTATGAGCCATTTCTAAATACAAATGGCAGCGGAGGTGAGATAATCAACAACTAGCCCCAACTAGTAATTTGCAACAGAAATGAATGTTTCTTAGTCAATCATCTTTTCTTTCCCCCTTCCTGGTGGTGACCTGGTTTGAATCAGCCAGTCTGGGAAAAGCGATGACACACGGGTTGACCTCTGGAAAGCAGTTAACTTGGAAGGAACAGCAATGATTGTTAAACCCAGTGAACCCAGTTCGCTAAGCAAAGGTCGGCCAGCATGCCCAGGCTTGCCCCTCGAGGTGCGGCCCAAGCCTCCTCAAGCCATGTGAGCACGTCACGGAGATGCCTCAAGTGTCCCAACTTCCTACTTGGTCAGCACTAACCATGCAGGTAGAGACGGCCCAGCATGAAAAACAAAACACGGGCAGGGTCGCAGAATTGAGACTGCACTGAGTGCACCGGTGTCCCAGAACCACCTGAACAAAAGACCAGAAACCAGGCAGCCTGTACATCAGCAACGTGTTTTCTTACAGTTCTGGAGGCTGGAGTCCTAAGTCAAGAAGTCATCAGAGTTGGTTTCTTCCGGAGGCTCTGTGGCAGGATCTGCTCCACGCCTCTCTCCGCTTCTGCGGCTGCCAAGATCCTTGGCATTCCTTGGCTAGCAGCTGCATCTGTCTCTGCTGGTGTCCGTCCCTGTGTGTCTCTCTGTGTCCACATTTCCCTCATCTTTTAAGGACACAGTCCGTGGAATTGGGCTCACCCTCCTCCAGTGTGACCTCATCTTAACTGGATCACATCTGCAAAGACCCTATTTCCAAAGGTCACACTCAGGTACAGAGGTTACGGCATGAACATGCCTTTGAAGCCTTCGGTTCAACCCGTAACAGTGACGCTCCCAGAACACATCAGAACAAGCTCAGGCTGGCTGGTGGCTGCAGTCGACAGTTCAGCCGGAGAAGGGCAAGCAGGCTGAGTGCTCGGGCTGAGTGCTCAGGCCTCACTTTTCCAATTATTCACCCTGGGATGGTAGGGAAATTTTTTTTAAACGCAGAAGAACCCGAACTGATTAAAGATAATGTATGTAAAACAGGGTACGTGCCTAGCACACAAATGCCACTTAGTGATGCCACCATGGATGGATCTGGAGGAGGCTCAAAGCTCTGACACTCGGTGACATTTCCACTACCCGGTGACACAGAAGCCTCAGAGGTAGCAGCCACGTGGGCCCCCAGCTAAGGGAGAGACGTGGGAGGGGGGCGGGAGAGGTTCTGCTCTGCCTTGGGAAGCGGGGAGGAAAGCTGAATAAAGGCGCAGGCTTTTGTGAGCAGAGGCAAAAGCCTCGAGTGAACTGTCAGGAGTGTCAGCTGCCGGGGGTGCCGGGTGAGTCACTGACTCAGACGGGCTACACCGATCCCACAAAAGACACATCCTCCCACCAAAAGAAATCTGTTTGACTTTAGAAAAGTACAGGTTACAGTGATACTCACTATACACCCCACCTTCCTGCGCAAGATGGGAGACAGGAGGAACGGGAACTGTACCCAGGTCCCTCAGGAACCACCTTTACTAGGATTTCCTTTTCCCCAAAAGCCTGACATCACATTCGCCTGGGGTGACACAGTATCAGAATCCTCTAGTAGGAAGGTTCAAGCCTCATGATACATGGGGCCCCGGTAAGAATGGATCAGATTCTGTGACTTTCCTTGATCCTGAATGAGCTTCATTTTTCCCCTGGGCTTAATTTTAACAGCAATCTAGCTATAGAGATAAATTTATGGTGGCTTGACTGACAGGTGGACTCTTTGAGAAGGTTTTCATGCAAAGGTGACGGTCTTACTGTCCCCGGCCAAAACCCTATCCTTCCACCCTTAACGTGGACCCTCGTACAAAGGTTTTCAGATGTCCCTGCACCTGCTCATGTATCAGGTTCCTATGGCTGCTCAGATGGCCACACACGCAGTGGCTTCTTCTCTTACAGTTCTTGAGGTCAGAGCCCAGCACAGGCCTCATGGGGCTGAAATCGAGGTGTGGGCAGGGCTGGCTCCTGGAGCCTCCAGAGGAAAAGGCATTTCCTTGCCTGTTCTCCAAGGCTGCCTGCATTCCTGGGCTGGTGGCGTCTTCCTCCATCTCAAAGCCGGGAATCACACAGCTGCTCTCTGCCTCCACACATCACCTCCTCTGACTCAGACTTTCCTGCCTCCCTCTGTCCCTGGTAGGGACCCCTGTGATGACACTGGCCACCCTGGATAATCCAGGGTAACCTCCCCAGCCCAAGCTCCTTAAGCCAATCTCCTCTGCAGAATCCCCTTCATCCTGCAGGCAGCATATTCCATTTCTGGGGAGTAGGACATGGGCATCTTTGGGGGCCCATGAGTCTGTCCACCGCACAGATCTCAGTGCCCCACAGTTTCACAGCCCATCTCCTCGGAAGACCAACGAGCCCCACCCAAACTGCTGACCGATCCAAAGCCATGTATCCGATCCGGCCCCTCATACTCTGCCCACCCGCACTTGGTGACTTGGGGTTTACTGAGTGTCCCAAGCATGGCTACCCTCTATGTCATGTGCAGTCTGAGAAACCACGTGCCCCCTCTCTCTCTCTTTACCCTCCCTCAATGGGCCCATCAAGATGCAGCATCAGCATCATGACCTCCAGAAAGCTTTCCTTCATCCTCTCAACCTGCCCGAGACACCTCTCTCTTCTTTCCCGCTTATATCTGTGTCTTGATGCACTATGAATAACTATTTGATCATTTGTCACGGTATGGGGAAATATTTCAAAGGCTAGGACTACAGCTCATTCATCTGTATCTAGCCAAGGCCAGATTTACAATGGGTAAATTCATCAGTAAGTGATGGATGGAGGGATGCCTGAAGTGACGGATGGAGGGATGGAGGGATGGATGAAATGATGGATGGAAGGATGGGTAGAAGGATGGAGGGATGGGTAGAAGGATGGAGAGATGGGTGGGTGGACGGATGGATGGGTAGGTACGAGGACTGGTGGGCAAACAAACTGCAGGAAAGGAGAAATGAAGGGAGGGAGCATGGGTGAGTACCTAACAGAAAAAAAAATAACACTCAAATATTTGTTGAGTGAAAGCAAGGAGACAGATGATGATGTTGGCAAAGGAGGGCGAGCAGGCATGAATTAGGACCATGCTCTATGGCCCTAATTCTATGTTTCTTTCATTGACATTGAAAGAACTCAGCTGAGCAGGTGACAACAGGAGGAAAAAGCTCAAGACTTGGGCATCATCTGTGCTAAGTCAGAGTGGGACGCCCCAGCAAGCAGGTAGCTGTGACCTCAAAGCAATGACCAGGAGGATGCCAGGAATGGTTACACTGTCAACCAGAATTAGCAAAAACTCAATGAACTATTTTAATTTCTCATGCTGACTCAAAAGTACATCTCTCTGGGACCAGCAAAAAGTGAAAGAACTTCTCCTAGACCAGGAACCAGCTCCAAGCTCCACCTCTGGTCATGTCAACTCTATGAATGAGAACAGCTTCAAAGTACTCTCAGTTTCACTCCGAGACCCTGTCTCTGGCTACATCCAGCTTTTAAAAATTTCTCCAGCATTCAGCATGAGACCAACGGTGGACTGGGGAGCCGCAGGGTCACGGTAGGTAGGTCCAGCCTTGGAGCTATTTAGAACAACAACAACAAAAAAAGTCTTCACTCCAAGGCCAGACAAGTGCCAATTTTAGCCATCTCCTTAAAAACATTATTTTTCTATGAAGTTGTCATGAATGTGAAGGATATTTTTCTCCAACATTTTGTTATGAAAAATTTCAGACTTAAAGAAAAGCTGAATACCATTATATACCCACCAAAATGGCTACAATTAAAAAGACCATAACAAAAGTGGCATAGATGTGAAGCAACCAGAAGTCTCCCGTACCGCTCCTGGGCATCTAAACTGGTGCAACCACTTTGGAAAACAGGTTGGTTTTCTCTACAAAAGGTGAGTCTATGCAAAACCAGTGACCAGCAACTCATTCCTAACTATAAGGCAACAGAATTTCATGCATATATTCCCAAAAAGGGATACGCAAGAGACGACTTCCCAGCAGTATTATTCATAAAAGCCTCAGAAGAGAGACAATGTGAATGCCCACCGTCAGTAGAATGGGATATTTTCAGGATAAAATGTGATCCGGCAACAAAAATAAATAACCTTCAGCTCTCAACAGAATGTAGATGAAGTTCACAAACACATATGGAGCCAAAGAGGCCAGACATAAAAGAATACGCATTGATTTGCTTTCTGTAAAGTTGAAACTTACAAAGAACTCAATAAACACAGACACTGCGGTCAGGAGAGTTATCACCGGGGAGGAGGATGAAGGGCGGCCACCAGGCAGAGTCTGAGGGTGCTCCCAGGGTAGAAGCAAAATCCAACTGATGGGCTGGTGGCAGATCCATGAGATTAGATAATTCATGGAGCTCTTCATTTGGTTCTGTACTTCTGAAAGTAAATAATACTTTGGCCGGGCACAGTGGCTCACACCTGCAATCCCAGCACTTTGGGAGGCCAAGGCAGGCGGATCAAGAGGTCAGGAGATCAAGACCATCCTGGCCAACATGGTGAAACCCTGTCTCTACCAAAATACAAAAAAAAAAATTAGTCGGGTGTGGTGACGCGTGCCTGTAGTCCCAGCTACTAGGGATGCTGAGGCAGGGGAATCACCTGAACCTGGGAGGCGAAGGCTGCAGTGAGCCGAGATCGCACCACTGTACACCAGCCTGGTGACAGAGTAAGACTCTGTCTCAAAAAAAAGAAAAAAGAAAGAAATAAAAAGAAAGTAAGTAATACTTCAATAAAAAGACGAAAAGAATGAATGAATATCCCTATACCCACCACCTAGATTCTAGAATGCACATGTGCCTGTTGGTGTTTTTTCTGGTATCTATCTTTTCCTTTATTCGTCCATCAGGCATTACCATTATTATTAATGATAAATGATACTTCTGGCACGTAGGCTGTGAAGCCAAATGCTCTCACACACTCAGCCCAGCCACCCCCACCGTGAACTCTCTGCCAAGCAAGGGTGGGTCTGCAAACCTCAATCCCTACCATCGCCCTTTTCCCCAGCACTCCCTTTCCTGACACACTTTGAGCCAACGAGCTGGAGAGCTGAGATATTCTGTAGCAGGCAAAACCCAAGAAAACACATTCCTTTCAGGTCCAGGCCCGCCTGGCCCTCGCATGTTGTCTGAGCTGCACCATCACCCTGTTTGCTGCTGCTTCAGAAACCAGGCTCCAAATTGCAAAGCTCACGCCCTGTGCGCTCACTCCTGGGAATCCAAACAGACTCAAAACATGTCCAAAGCCATCCCAGGAACTGAGAGAAGATTCCTGCTAATTATAAAGCGAAATTTCTCTTCTTATTTTGGAGTGGGTAGAAAGAGGCTCAGCGCCCCTCCAAAGGAAGTTGGATTGTCCTCCACCGGGCTGCCTGGAAGCCAAACTGCAAGCCTGCTCCGCCGGTGGGCTGGGGTCTGCACTGTGACCCCTCCCAGGGGCACCTCTACAAGGCAAGAGTGGGCTTCCTGTGCTTTTTCTCTGCCTTGGATCCCTTGGTAGTCCGGTGAACCCTCTGGGCCCTTTCTTAGAGCAATCTTCTTAAATGTATAAAATAAATTCATAGGAAACTGCAAAGGAAAGGAAACTGATCATAATGAAAAACAGCTATCAAAAGATCCCTTAAAATTTCCAATGGAGTAATAGCCTCTTTATTAATCCATCAAATAACAAGAGCTAGCTGTGGCACTGTTAACTACTGTAACTTTGGGATACTGATGAGTTTCATGACATTCAAAAACATCCGCAACAACAGGAATGAGATACGCAAACACCCATGATTTCTATCGGTGACTAAGTCACAGGCATTGCTAACACCACTGTGGCTGGTACTGCCTACAGCCATCATGGAAACAAATGCTAAACTTCAGTTACAGGTTGGTGACCATAAAGATGTCTTTTTTAAATTGCTACATCCAAGTTCAACAGATCACCTGAATCCTAACCAAGGACCCAAGGTTGAGAATTCCTGGAAGTCAGGAGCTTTCTTGTGGCCCCTTTGTTTTATTCCTGATGAGAAAATGCTCACTGCACCTAGGTATATACCCAAATAAATTGAAGGCAGGGATGCAAACAGACGCTTGTATGCCAATGTTCACAACAGCACTATTCTAACAGCCAAAAGGGAGAAGCAACCAAAACGCCAACCGACAAATGAACACACACACACACACACACACACACACACACACACACACGAGTATTAGCCTTAAAAAAAAAAGGGATTGTGATACATGCTACAATATGGATGAACCTTGAGGGCATTACGCTAAGTAAAATAAGCCAGTCACAAAAAGGCAAATCTTATATGATTCCACTCTTACGAGGTTCCTAGGAGTCAAACACATATATACAGAAAGCAGAAAGGTGATTGGCAGGGGTAGGGGGTAGGTGGGAATGTGAAGCTATCACTTAATGAGCACTGAGTTTCAGTGTGAGAAGATGAGAACATTCCAGAAATGGATGATGGTGGATGGTTACATGACGGTGTGAATGCACTCAATGAACTTTAACATTTAAAAACGACTGGCTGGGCCAGCGGCACACATCTGCAGCCCCAGCTACTTGACAGGCTGACATACGAGAATCATTTGAGCCCAGAAGTTCCTGGGCAACAGAGACATACTCTTGTCTCTTAAAAAAATTTTTTTTTTTACTATTTAAAATGGTAAACCTTATGTATATTTCACCATAATAAAAGAATTTTTTTTAAGAAATAAAAATACGGGCCGGGCACAGTGGCTCATGTCTGCAATCCCAGCACTTTGGGAGGCCAAGGTGGGCGGATCACTTGAGGTCAGGAGTTTGAGACCAGCCTGTCCAACATGGTGAATCCCACTCTCTACTAAAAATACAAAAATTATCCAAGCGTGATGGCACGTGCCTGTAGTCTTAGCTACTCGGGAGGCTGAGGCAGGAGGATCAGTTGAACCCAGGAGGCAGAGGTTGCAGTGGGCCAAGATCACACCAAGAGGGAGGGAGGGAGGGAGAGAGGGAGGTAAGGGGAGGGGAAGGGGAGGGGAGGAAAAGGGAAGAAAGGGAAGGAGGCAGGGAGGGATAAAAATGCTCCCTGCAGAACATGGGAAGGTGGCGTTACTGTCAAGAATAGGAACAGCCTCACTTGTGGCTGAGAGCTGAGTCACCTCGTGGCTCTGAGTGGGGCCTGTGCTGCCAGACCCACTAATGAGCTGTGCCACCCTGGGCAAGCTACTTCACCTCTCTGACCTCAATTTCGGCATCTGTAAAATGAGGGCTGTGGTCACTGCAGCCGCCATACCTCGGACAATGATGACGTCCCTGGCTTGGAGATAAGCATTTTGCAGACGCGATCTCAGCAAGACTTCAGATAACCCCAAGAGCCTAGTAGGGTTGTGGCTAGCACGTTACAGATGACTTAGTTAACTTACCCAAGGTCACCTGTCTAGGGCATAGCAGAGCCAGGCTGGCTGAAGAACTCAGACTTAACAGTTCTTTCTGTATCTCTCTGTCACTTGTGGACGGTCTCTGTCCCTCTCAGCT
The DNA here is from genome assembly GCA_963573385.1 of Cacajao melanocephalus. Taxonomy (NCBI): domain Eukaryota; kingdom Metazoa; phylum Chordata; class Mammalia; order Primates; family Pitheciidae; genus Cacajao; species Cacajao melanocephalus. The sequence continues at coordinate 51,823 of CAUYLG010058589.1, forward strand.
CCAGCAGGACAGACACCGTATCTGTTCCATGTGCCATTTTACCCCCAGAGCCCACCATAGAGGTGCTCAATAAACACTTGCTGAGCAATTGAGAGAATCCAGTTCTGTCTGATCCCAATACTGGCTTCCTTTCTAAGTGAGGGATTATGGCATTACAGGATCCTGTCTTTCAGGTCTCCTAATAGATGCTGTGACAAGCCTAGCACATCAGAGGTCAGAGTGTTGCCCACGGAGCCCCTGAAAGAGGCAGCGGCCAAGGGAGCCAGTTAAAGAGACAGACAAATAAACCTCAAGGAGTACAGAAACACTGCCCACACACGCGTGTACACATACGCGTGTACACATACACTTGTACGCACACACCTGGCAAAAACACCTATGACTCCGGAGCCAGGAGCTGCACATTTCTGCCAGTGTGTGGGAACTGGCTTTTGGTCCAAGAGGCCTTGATGTTCGGAGGGAGCTGAGGGATGAGCTGGGTGTTATATCCAAGCTCTTCTGGCTAAAGGAAGCTGCGCCTGAGCGAGGTTCAGGGTTTACCTGGTGGTGACTGAGCTCACCTTCCTCCTGGGGGAGGAGGGGGGCTCCACCAGGGACTACAAAGTTGTTGGGGAACAGGAACAGCACTCTCCAGACAAAACATGCTGTCCTCTTGGTTCTTTTCCAGACTTTGTTCTAGGCCACCAGGCCTTTTTGAGGGGAAGGGGCTTGGCTGGGACTTAAATGAGGCAACCACGGTTGGGCTGGGTGACTCAGGAACTTGGATTTGTCAGACTGGATTAGTCAGCTGCTTGGCCGGGGCCCAGGTAAGCTTGAGGTGTCGTGAGGGAAGCCCGCTTCTGGAGTCCAACCAAAACAGGGGCTAGGAGGGTACCAGTCCCACCTCGCTGCCATGTAACTGTGGGCCCCAGGTCCCTGTGTGTGACATGGGGTGAGTCTGTCCCCCATTCAGGCCTGGCACTCAGATGGAACAAGAGGGCAAACAGGGAATGACTCCACAGTAATGAAAAGAAATAAACTAGATGTACAGGAATCAACAGAGAGATCTCCAACACATGAGCGCTGTCGGATAGGGTGGAAAAAGGCAAGCTGTAAGGGTACTTTAAAAACATATACAAAGCAGGGCGTGGTGGCTCATGCCTGTAATCCCAGCACTCTGGGAGGCCAAGGTGGGAGGATCACTTGAGCCCAGGAGTTCGAGATCAGTCTAGGCAACACGGCAAAGCCCTGTGTCTACCAAAAAATTAGCCAGGTGTGGTGATGCGTGCCTGTAGTCCCAGCTACTCGGGGGGCTGAGGCAGGAGGATCACTTGAGCCTCGGAGTCAAGGCTGCAGTGAGCTATGATCACACCACTGCGCTCCGGCCTGGATGATAGAATGAGACATTGTCTCAAAAAAAGAAAAAAGCATATACATAAAGAAATTTTATACATTTTTTATGGTCACGTGTGTAAAAACATTTTAAATGTAAAGAAGCACAAAAGACTTATAATAAGGGGGTACCTGGAGGTGAATAGTAAATTTGAGGTGAATGTCAAGTAATTATACCTTTTCCAGTAACGTTTTATTTCTTTCACTTGAAAAAGGCAAAGCAAAGAGGACAAAATAGTGACAATGCTCTCTAGTCGGGGTGGTAGAAACACAATTTTCTGATACTGATCTTTGCGGCTTTTGCTTCCTGTTTGCTTGTTTATTTGTTAGCCAGCCTGGAAGGCATCTTGACATCAGTAGGTGGTGAAGCCACAAGTCCCACTGATGGGGTATGCTAAATTGTGTGTTTATTCTTTTTAATTTTCAAAATTCAAAAAGGAAAAGTCTATCACAGCAGGCAGTGCTCCCTAAATGGCATCCTTTGAACAAAAATCCAGGCCCAGACACCCCATGGCTCTGCTAAAAGACAGCCCTCTGGCCTCTGGCTACTTCAAGTGAGAAAGAGAATTCTACCCGGCCCCGCACAGGCCCTCAGGGAACTCTATGCTTCCCTCAGTGGAGGGAATAGCACTGAAGCTCTGCGCCCCTCCAGTGTCAATCCAGGTGTGGCCACCTGGCTTCAGGCTCTGATCAGAGTCGGACCCACCAATCACACTCCAGGAAACCCAGTGACGTCATCGATTGCCAATGGGAGCTCCTGATCAGCAGGGGCGAATCGGTGTTGCCACACTAGGCTGACAGGATTCCAGCTAGAGGCAAAGATGTCTGACATTTATTTCCCTTGTCTTTGGCAGTCGCAGCCTTATCAAGTGCAAATGGACACGCAGAAACCTCGTCCACCTGCACTTGGCTCCTAAATTTCAGATTTACTCTTGAACTGTAATGGCACCTCTGCAATCCTGCTCATATGCGTTTCTTCTCAGATAAAAGGGAATCAACATTCTTTACCCTACATTTCATTATATCAGACACTGGCCTTTCTTGGAGGACTTCTATCTGTAAGATTTGGGATACCAAAAAGATAAAGACACACTCAGGATTCTTTCTGCTTTCCCCAATCTCGGCCAACCCCCAACTGTAGAAAAGTATCTGATGTTTAAAAACCCAACTGACCCCCGAAACTGGCCATTTTGAAATCTGCAAGGCATAACAGGAGCTTTAAAAGCCACCTGGTTTCTCCTGTTAGTTCGTCATCCCACATCTGCCTACAAATACAAAAGACTTAGGAGGAGAAGAAAATTCACTCCAGGGAGGGGCTTTCTGGAGAAGCTCCGCACAGACTCAGCCTGCTGGGTTTGGGGTCTGAATATAAGCACCCTCCCCCACTCAGCTGAAGTACCCTTAGAGACACTCAGCCCCTACTATTCTGGAAGCAGAAATGCTACTGTTGAAACCCAGTCCTTCTAAGAACCCATAGTGGCATTTTGGGGAGGCAGCTGACCTTGGCGGTCACCATTCTACAGAGCAGAACGACAGCGGGGGCAGCTTGTGTTTGCTATTCAGCGGGTGGGGGGGGGGGAGGTGGCAAATGCAAAGCCACTAGATAACTAAAACCTCTGCTGTCTTCCTGCCACTGCCGACCATCACCATAGGAACCACATCCTGCTGCTACCATGGCAACCGCGCAGTACCATCCGCTTAGCAAGCAATGATGCAGAGGCCACTCAGGAAGGCTTGCTGAAAGGCCTTGGGGCTGAAAGGGTCCTGTGGTCCACAGTCACAGCCACTGGGCTGTGACAGAGAAAAGCCTTCCAGAACAATCCATTTTTGGTTCAAAAGCCCTCCTCCTCCTGTTCCTCAAGAATTAATTTACCCCAAAATTAAATCCTGTATAAAGCACATTCCTGTTCCTGGGCTGCAAAAAGCTCCAGGGCAAAATGCATCAGTGAAGAGAGAGATGGTCCTTTTTCTGACACATGGCCACAGCTAAGTTAAAGAGGATGCGAAACTCAGCAAGCGCCCCACAATTTGGTCATGCACTCAAGACAGCAGCTCCTAAGGTGGGCTCAGACACCAGGGTTAGGCCTTCCCAGAAGCAGCCTCTGATTTCCTCCTTACAGCCCTACTTGTAAATGTAATTCCCCACTTCCTACAGACATTTTACAGAGGAATGAGGCTCAGAGAAGTTAGGTGATTTGCCCGAGGTCACATAGCACAATGGGCAGACTGTCTGACTCTGACTCTCCAGTCCTCAGAAATTCTGGTCAACTCAATTATATCCAATGCCAAGTTCCATGAATCAGGCCCTACTTATTAACCACCGCTCATCTTGATTTCTTTCTTTTCCTGTCTCTCTCCCTTACTCTCCTCCCTCTCTCTCTCCCTCTCTCCCTCTCTCTCTCTCTCTCTCTCTCTCTCTCTCTCTCTCTCTATTTGAGAGATAGGATCTCACTATTTTGCCCAAGCTGGTCTTGAATTCCTGGGCTCAAATGATCCTCCTATCTTGACCTCCCAAAGTTCTGGGATTACAGGTATGAGGCGCTGCCCCCGGCAATTCTTAGTAAGCATTATTTTTAAGTAAGCAAACACTCTCTACACCACAGAGATTGCTTATTTGTTCTAGGCATCGTGCAAGTGCTTTACAGTGGGATCCTGTTTGTGTCTCCCAGAGTGTCTGAGGTAGAAATCGCTATAGGCGAAGAGTCTGAAGCAGAGAGATGAAGTAACTTGGCTGAGTGCACACAGCAGGCAAGAGGCAGACCTGGGGCTCCAACCCAGCCAGCAGGACTCCAGAGAATGGGCTCCCAGCCACTGTGCTATACTGCTTCTTGACTACCTGGGCAGCTGAAATGCAGATCTTAGACCCCACCTGCTAAGCATAGCCTCTCAAGGCCTCCCACCCTGGAAACCGTGAAACGACCCTGCTGCGCTGCATGGGAGCAGACACATCACCACCCATGGCTGCACCCCTACCGCAAAGCCAGCACACTGACAGCTTCGGGGAACAGCCCCTAGAATGCAGACAGGACCTTCCCAGGGAGCCAGAACTACAATGCTTGCTCTGTGCCCCAACAGTGGTTTCAGTCAGAGCCCACTTCCCATTTGCTGCAGTTCAGGATGACAAAGCCCTTAACACTGAAGGCTGCAGGAGAGGAAGGAACGTTACCGAGTCACCACGTTCCAGCCCCTCACTGAGGCATCTCCATGATGGACATATTTGGGTAAGCCACGTCAAACTGCCATTCTGGAGGTTAAAAGTCGACAAACGCTGGCAACTTCATGTGTTTTATCCTGTCTTACCGTCACAACAACCCCACTTTACAGATGAGGAAATTGAGGCTCAATTTCCTCAACTGAGGTTAAATGCTTGGCCAAGGTCACAGAGACAGGAAGTAGGAGACCCAAGATTCAAACCCAGGTTGTCTGGTCTCCTTCTCCTCCACCATGCACGTACTATTTCCTGGACCGCCCTGGGGCATGGGAGGCCCAGCAAGGGTGAGGCTGAGTAGAAACAGCCCAGAGAACCCAATTGCTCTGCCGACTGAGTTCTGAGTTAAGGGGTCAGGACTTTCTTTGGGCAGCCCAGGCTCCACTCTCACGTTGAAGCAGCTTGGTAGCAAGACTATAATCACAGGGATTTTACTTTTTGTGTGTTTGTTTGCTTTGAGACAGGGTCTCATGCTGTTACCCAGGCTGGAATGCAATAGCGCAATCACAGCTCACTGTAGCCTCCACCTCCCAGTCTCAAGTGATCCTCCCACCTCAGCCTCCCAAATAGCTGGGACTACAGGCACCACCACACCCCACTACTTTTGTTAAAAAATATTGTGTAAAGACGCGGGTCTTGCTATGTTGCCCCAGTCTGGTCTTGAACTCCTGGGCTCAAGTGATGTTCCTGCCTCAGCCTCCCAAAGTGCTGGGATTATAGATATGAGCCTGGCCTTTTATATTTTTTTAATCAACACCAACAGACACCAAACACAGGAAGCAGGCAGACAGTTACTTAATCTGTTTGAGTCCCAGCTGGCTAGTGTGAAAGAAAGGTAGGATGCTAACGCCAACTGCACAGGGCTGGTCAGAAATAAACACAGCCTTGTAAGTCTGGGGCCCCGCTCTGTGCTGGACGCCCGGGTGGTTCTCAGTGTGTATCACTTTCCTTGCTGGTACTTGGCTCTCTCGCCAAGCTGCGGGGTATAGTCCAGCCCGGACCCCTGCAGGGACTTCAGCCCACAGCCTCTCTCAGGCCTAGCCTACGTTCTTCCCCAGACAGGTCAAGGCGTCTGTGTACCATCCACCATGAAGGAGAGGCCATCGTTAATTCACGGTCCTGACATCTCTCTCTCTGCTTCCCAACTTCAGGCATCAACAAGCCTGGTGGACCAGGAAAAATGGCCCTTAGAGGATGACAGGTCCTACTTTCACAATCATGACTGATTTTCTGCACTCGGCTGTCTTTTGACCAAAGTGAGAGCCAAATAGGAAACGCAGGGGTGAGACGATCCATAGGCTTTAGCCACGGGCGTTTCAAAGCTGACTTGGGAAACTGCACCCCACTGACCCCAGCCTTCCGTAAAAGGGTGAGCCCTCAGACAGCTGCACCACCCACCGCCCTCCTCCACTTCCAGCACACACACAATTAACCATGGGGGCACAGGTAGTGCAAAGGGACCCTGTCGCTTACTTTGTGAAAAAACTCCACACATCCACTGGTGCTCATTTTCCTAGAAAACCCTTAAATCTTGTGGCTGCGGCAGGAGGGTCCACACTGAAAAGACACGTCTGCAGCCACTGCCAACTCTGCGTCCTGGCTGCATCTCCCGAGCCTCCAGAGAATGTCGAACTCCAAAAACGGCATTCCCAAAGAATGGGATCATTTCCGACACACGCCCAGAGAATCGCCTCTGCTCCACATTTCTTCTGGAGAAAATGTTTCCTGCCTCCCTGGCATTTTAGGGGGAGATTCCAAGGACACAGGCTCAGATGTGGGGGTTTTTCTTTCTCATAACGGCCTATCATTTAATTTGTAATTTCACAGCTAATACATGAATACAGGGCTGTCGTTAAAATGTGAATAATACAGAAGTGTGAAAAGCAATAAAATCCTCTTTACCTGGATTCAAGCCCACTGTCTTGCCAGAGGAGAGTGTTTCCTTGGTCTCGTTTTTCTAGGCAATCGTATACATCTTAAAAATACCTTTATGGTATGCTTGTGTGTAATAAGCCTTAGACAAGAACATGTCTTAGGTATCTTTCCACAGCCACGCATTTTAGATTCACCTCATTCTTTTTCATTGCTGCATCATATTCCACAGAATCAATGTACTAAGACATCCTGACCTGTTCTTTCTCTGATGACCTTGGAAGCTGCCTGGTTTTTCACTGTGCTACCTTACACATCTTTGGGCATGCGTGAGAGAATTTCCTGAGGACAGATGCCTACATGCTTCAACATCTATTGCCAGGCACCCCAGACACAGCGGTGCACTAGCCAGCCCTGGTCCCCCAGGGAGCCCACAGTTTGGCTGCAGACAACTCAACAAGCTATGAGCCCAGAGCAAGCCAATCCCTAGCAGCGATGCACAGGCGCCCATGCACTCAAGATGCACCCAGGCTGGGAGGCAGGGAAGGCGTTCTCTGACGGAGATGAGCTGAGTCCCGAAGGCAGAGCTGGCTGGCTGAGAGCAAGGGACAGCGCATGAGAGTGTCCAAGCAGAGGAGTGGGAAGGGCCTCTGAGCCCAGACCACAGCACATGTCTGTGGAAAGCAAGGGGCTAGCTCCTTTAGGAAAAGAAAGAAGCTCAATACGATTGCACGCCTACTCAGGGGGATGAGGGGACCCTGGGGAGCTAGAAGAATGTTTAAAACGGGGGCAGGGGGGAAGCATGATTCAATTTGTATTTTAGAAAGTCCTCACTGGGGCTGCGCGGTGGCTCACACCTGTAATCTCAGCACTTTGGGAGGCTGAGGTGGGCGGATCACAAGGTCAGGAGATCAAGACCATCCTGGCCAACACGGTGAAACCCCATCTCTACTAACATAGAAAAAATTAGCCAGGCGTGTGGTGGTGTGCACCTATAGTCCCAGCTACTCAGGAAGCTGAGGCAGGGGAACCTGGGAGATGGAGGTTGCAGTGACGGAGATCATGCCACTGCACTCCAGCCTGGCAACACAGTAAGACTGCCTCAAAAAAAAAAAAAAAAAAAGAAAAGAAAGAAAGAAAGTCCCTGGAGAAACCAAGAGTGAGAAAATGGGGCTGCTGAAGTCAGGTAACTAGACTAGAGTCCACCCCAAAGCTGGGGCCATGTCACCTTCATTGCTAGATTAGTCAGAGTCCAATGAGGAAATGGAAGCCACGTGGGCACTGGACCTGAGAGACTTTAACACAGGGCACTGGGTACACAAGGACAGAAGATCCCAGAAACCAATGGAGGCAACGGAGCCACCCAGAGATTGGCAACAGCAGGAAGCCGCCCCCACCCACAGCCAGAGAGACAGACAGGAAGCTGCAGGACTGAGGCCCAGGCTGGAGACGCCAGCAGAGGACAGGCCGTAGGGTCTGTCCAGTGGCAGCTGGAGCCACGGAGGAGTTGCAGGTGCCATCAGAGCGGCCTCTGGAGACTGAGGCGGGTAGAAACACTGGCTTCTCCCTTCCTCCCACCTTCAAGCCTCCTAGCAGCTTCTCCCATGGGTTGAACCCAGTGACACCGGAGCCTGGGACACAAGAACCTACAGAGATTGGCCCCCCGACCACACCCAGCAGACCAGGGGAAGGACAATAAATGAACCCCAACGGCAAAGAGGCCCAGACTGGCACAGTTACCAACCTCCAGTCCCTAGAATAGTGCCTGGTGCAGGATACACATTTGCTAAAAGCGTAAACAAAGCCGGTGAGGCTTCATTTCAGAGCCCCTCCAGCCCTGTGATTTCCTGATGGCCACTGATGATGCTCTGGGCTGACGAAATACGCCTTCCATTATCCCCAGCCCTGGTCCTGTGCTCCCAAGCACTCAACGGTAAATCAATAGTGTGTTCTCTGAAACAAAAGCCCAGTGGTACCCGCCCGCCCAGCACTCAAAGCCAAAATCGGATGTGCCTGTCCTTACTTCCCCACACACGTCAGTGCCCTCCAACACAGATCTTGTGTTTTTCCATCCAGAAGCGCAGAGACCACAACCGTCCAAGGATGAGAATCAGAAGGCCAAGGTGTTCCTTTCAGCTGTGAGTCAGTCATTCTGAGACCTCACCGACAGGTTAGAAGGTTCAGCCTCACCTGCCTGGTCAATCCTTCATCCCTACAGCCCAGAATACAGCGCAGCCCCCAGTAGGTTTCTCTCGGCTGGAGTCACGCTTCTCGTTTCACTGGGAGAAGGCAGCATGGCACAGGGAAAAGGCTGAGGGCTTTGCGACAGGGCAGTCCTGCCAGGACAGGCCATGTGGCCATGGGTCACCTCCTGGCCTCAGTCTCCAGCTCTGGAAAATGGGAAGGATATGACCTTCCTCCAGGGCTGCTGGGCCTGGCACACAGCAGGCGCAGGAACGACGATGCTCAGCGGAGGGCTCATCACATTTTCTGTTGCTGGAGCCCAGGGCCCCACTCCGTCTGTGGTAGCTCCTCTGACAGATGTTAGTATGAATAACAGCTAGAGCCACCACGGCGCACACAGCACACACACACACACACAGGCCAGCCATCAGCCTAAGGACTGTGTCTCTATTAAGTCACTAACCTTCACAACCGCCCTGGGAAGCTGGAAATACTATGTTCATCACTTTACAGAGGAGGAGACTGAGGCACAGAGAAGTCTGGAAACAGACCCATGGGCACCAGATTATAAAGGGTGAAGCCAGGACCTTCTCGTGGGCTCTCGGGCTTCAGAGCCACCACGATTGATGGCAATGCTAGATCTACTGGGGGTGCCCATGAGAAGCGAGAGCCAGGCTCTCCTGGGCTGTCCCATCTCATCTCACAGTCTTCATTTTGCAGATGAAGAAATGGAGGCTCAGTGAGCTCAAACCACTTGTCTAAGGTCATGGACTTATGAGTAGCCACTTGGGTTGGAACCTGGACGGTCTCAACACACTCCTGAGCACTGCACCCCAAGTTAGCCTTGTTCCTAAGGTCCAACTGGCTGCCTCTTCCTCCCTCCTCGTGCCAATTCTGGAAGCTTCCCTCACCCCGATCCTCTGGAGGTGGTCACATGCCCCCACAAAGGGGAAGCTTTCTTAGCCACCCTCCTTCTCCCCGCCCGCCCCGCCCCTCCAACTGCAGGGGCTGGCACACCTGCCCTCTTCGCCACAAAACCAGACGCAATTCCATTCCTCAAATAGGCCCGCAGTGTCACCAGATTCTAGCCTCTTCTATAGTAAATACATGAAGTCAGTCTCCATAAACAAATGCATTATTTTAGGGATGAAGATTCTCTGGACATCAACAAAGCTGGCGGCATTTCTGTTTTGTTTTGTTTTTGTTGTTTTTCTTTTAAACTAGCAGCAGCAACCACAACAGAAACCCCGTGGTCTGTTTTGGGGCCAAATCACAAAGCCTTCCTCTAGCCCCAGGATTGCACTGGGCAGCAGAGGCGAGAATGCCCCACCCAGGCTGAGGGAAGCACAGCAAATACAGTTTGGGCAAAGACAGCAAGGCAAAGGTCGCAAGTCAGTGGAATGAAAGCTAGCCCCGGAGGTTCGGAGAGCTGGAATCTTAAATATTCACACCAGGAAGGAATGGCACCAAGTCAGGAGCCAGCTAGGGCCATGCTCGTGTCCCTAGCAAATGGCTTGGCCTGGAAACAGGAGGCAGCCCCACTCTGGGAAGCGACCCAGCCAACCCTCACCCCTTGTCCAGAACCACAAGACTGCACAGCGGCCAGAAGGGACCCGGGGGCTCCCAGGTCAGCACCCTCAGCACAAGCTGGAGGGTCAATCCCAGCTCCACGGCCACTCAGCCCCAGGAAGGTGTCCCCAACATGGCAGGGAATCAAAGGCCAGCTCTATTCTCAAGCCGGCCTCCTGGAGAACCCCAGGGTGGAAAGGAGCCCACTCCAGCCAGGTGGTGTCTCGGATCAGCTTGCAGTCCCATCATTCACTCAACAGCTGTTTCCGGAACACCTACTATGCGTGGGGCCAGGGCCAGCCGCGCTGGCTGTCTTCTCAACCCCAGCCTCTTGCTGGGACCTTGGCAACCAGGCCAGAAAGAAAGGTGGCTCCTCTGAATAGCCTGTTGGCAGGAAGCCCCACATTCCGGGTCTGGTGAGCAGCAATGGATGCAGGCAGGCCCCACTCTAAGAAAATTCGACTTAGAAGGAGAATCTTCCAAGCAACCAAAAAGATGAAAGGACTCAGAAATTCGCCAGAGGATAAGGAATCAAAATCAAAACTCAAAAAGCTCCCACCAGCCAAAAATGGGCCAACCGGAGCATCCGAAAGAGTAGTAACTGCAATGAATCGAAATTCACCAAATAGGCTGGACGTGGTGGCTCACCCCTGTAATTCCAGCACTTTGGGAGCCCAAGGAGGGCAGATTGCTTGAGACCAGGAGTTCAAGACCAGCCTGGGCAACATGGAGAAACACTCTCTCTACTAAAAATACAAATATTGGCCGAGTGTGGTGGTGTGTGCCGGTAATCCCAGCTACTTGGGAGGCTGAGACACGAAAATTGCTAGAACCCAAGGAGGTGGAGGTTGCAGTGAGCTGAGATCATGCCACTGCACTCCAGCCTGGGCAACAGCACAAGGCTCCGTCTCAAAAAAAAAATTATTATTATTTTAACTATAATTATTTTGGGGCCAACTAATAATTCTGTTAATAAAAAAGAAATTCATCAAATATAAATTTAAATCCATGAATTAGTGTTGATATTTAAAACCTTTGGAAGATCCTACAAAATCAGCTTATTACTCAAAACTTGATATAAAGGAGAAGAATGAGGCAGCATCCTGTACACAGTGAACGTCACAATTTCCTGTACACACTGAACATCACAACAACCATGCAGCTGATGAAGTGAAGCCCTTCTTCAAATAATCCCATCTGATAAATCAGGAAGGAAAGGTAGAGCTAAAACACCTGCTCTTTGCAAGCTCTAATGAAATAATGCACCTCAGCAGTGACTGTTGGCGCCCACCGGAACATCAGCAGGAAAGGTGATGGCGGTGTTGATGGATAGATCAGGCAGCTAGCACCAGAACCTGCTCCTCAACCACACCCAGAGAGACCCCCCCAGGCATGAGGGACCCTGGAGTGAGGCAACTGGAAGTGCACAGAAACACCTACCTAGAAATATTCATGCCAAAAATTTTAATCCAAATCAACCAAATCTCTAAATCAGGTCTCTCCTACAGATATACAATGCAAGCCACATGTGCAAATTTAAATATTCTAGTAGCCGCATTTTTAAAAAGTGAAACAGGTGAAATCAATGTTAATATGTTTTATTTAACCCAATATATCAAATATATTATCACTTCAACATGTAATCAATACAAAAAATGAGTAGTGAGATATTGTATATTCTTTTTTTTGTACTGAGTCTTCAAAATCCAGTGTGTGTTTCACACTTATAGCACATCTCGACGAGGACCGCATTTCGAGCGCTCAGCGGCCATGTATGGCTGGTCGCTGTGGTACTGGACAGCACATGTCTAAAACTTAACTAGAGGCCGAGTGTGGTGGCTCACACCTGGAATCCTAGCACTTTGGGAGGTAGAGGTGGGCAGATCACTTGAGCCCAGGAGTTCGAGACCAGCCTGGGCAACATGGCGAAACGCCATCTCCACAAAACTCACAAAAATTCAGGCAGGTGTGGTAGTACACGCCTGTAGTCCCAGCTACCTGGAAGGCTGAGGTAGGAGGATCATCTGAGCCTGGGAAGTTGAAGCTGCAGTGGAGCCACGATCACGCAACTGTACACACTGGGCGACAGAGTGAGACCCTATCTCAAAAAAAAAAAGAACTATGAATTCACAAAGTATGCAGGAAATCGATGGGAAATACAGGGAACAGAGGAATGCGTTAAATGACACGATGAGGAAGCAATCAGCAAAACTCAGAATATAGAAAAATTCGACAGGGCAGATGACTTAAAGAGATTGTAAAACCCTCAATGAACAAACACAGGGTGTAGACCAAGCCCAGAATCTTCACTGAAGAAATCAAAAGTAAAAATCATTTATGAAACAACTAGGAAAATATGAACATTGGACATTTGATACCAAGGAGTTATCGTTAGTTTCTTAGGCACGAGGATGGTATTACACGTATTTTTGTTTGTTAAAAGATACTTTATTTTTTAGAGATTCCTATTTAAGTCATTTCTAATGAAATAATAGCATGTCAGGGATTTGCATCTAAATAATCCAGTGGCTGGGAGAGAGGGAAGCATACAAAGGTAGCTACACCCCAAGACTCATCGTGAGCTAGCTGGGAGCTATTGAAGCTGACGATGGGTACATGGGGGTTCATTTTACTCCTCCATGCTCTCAGTAGATGTTTTAAAATTTCCCAAAAATTAGGCTGGGCACGGTGGCTCACGCCTGCAATCCCAACGCTTTGGGAGGCCATGGCGGGTGGATCACCTGAGGTCAGGAATTCAAGACCAGCCTGACCAATAGGGTAAAACCCCATCTCTACTAAAAATACAAAAGTTAGCCAGGAGTGGTGGCATGCGCCTGTAGTTCCAGCTACTCAGGAGGCTAAGACAGGAGAACTGCTTGAAGCTGGGAGGTGGAAGTTCCAGTGAGCCAAGATCTAGCCACTGCACTCCAGCCTGAGCAACAGAGCAAGACTCCATCTCAAAAAAAAAAAAAGTTTGTGATTTTTTTTAATGACGGAAAAAACACATTGGTCTTAGACTGGTCCAACACAGTATCTGAGAAAGGTGGTGGTAAAGTGTAATTTCGAAAAGACCTGGAATCGCACCTCCAGGACTTAAATCCTAGCTTTCTGCCTGGCTAGTTGTGTGACTTTGTGCATGTCCCTTCACTTGCTAAACCTCAGTTTACTCGCCTTCTAAACGGGGCTACTAACAATAGTGTTTCCTCATACGACTGTCAAAGGATTAAATAAACTAATCCAAACCAAGTGCTTAGCCGAGAGCACATTATGATGCTAGGTGGTAATAATACTATCATTATTGACACTGTCACATTATCATTAGAAAGAACATCGGTGATGAGGGTGACCATCATGGTCCCACTCAGGCGATTTCCACTCAGGGAAACATGGGCCCTGACACCTGGTCTTTGGAGCTCCTGGGCAGCTGTGAGGAGCCAACATCTCCTCGTCCCCGATCAGACCTGGAGAACTGTAACACGAAGAGGATGGCAACCCTGCCACAGGATGCTGACGGCACGTGTCGTCAATACCTTGATGGGGGCTCACAGAGGCAAAGTCAAAGCCAAAGGGAAAAAAGCTTTTGCCAAATGCCCCATTAAAGGTACAGGAAGAGCATCCTCATCTAAAATCCTAATGGAAATTGATCAGAAAATGAGGTTCCATTTGCCAGCCAGGTCTGATTCAGGCACGGTTCCTCTGGGGCAGGACCTCTCCATGAAAGCAGGATCCCCAGAGCTCCTGACAAAGGGGCCCCCCACCACTCACAGCATCAGATTCATCACACTTCCACGCTCCAGCCCACCAGGAGCCCCACCTGTTTCCTCCCCTCTGGTTAGGGAAGACAGGAAGACAGCAAGCTGAGGGGTCTGGGTCCCAGTTAAGACCCAGCCCCAGAGATGTGCAGCTGGGGCAGGTGGGCCTCAAGAAATATCTGTTCAGACTATGCCTTTGGGTGGTCGAGGCAGCATTCCTGAAACCAGGGTCTGAGCCCCCACCTCAACGCTAGGGCAGGGCTATGCTTAGAGCACCCAACCTGGTCTGCTCAGGATGACCAGAGGGAGGCGGACAGAGAGGGCAGAAGGGAAAGACAACCAGACTATGACTTCCTGAGCACCTGCACTTCAGGCACCATCATAAAAGTCATTCCTACCGGGCACGCTGGCTCTAGCCTGTAATCCCAGCATTTTGGGAGGCCAAAGCGGGCGGACCACCTGAGGTCAGGAGTTCAAGACCAGCCTGACCAACATCAAAAAACTCCGTCTCTACCAAAAATACAAAATTAGCCTGGCATGGTGGCGAATGCTTGTAATCCCAGCTACTCGGGAGGCTGAGGCGGGAGAATTGCTTAAACCTGGGAGGCGGAGGTTGCAGTGAGCCAAGATCATGCCATTGCACTCCAGCCTGGGCAACAAGAGCGAAACTCCCTCTCAAAAAAAAAAAAAAAGAAAGAAAGAAAGAAAGTCATTCCCAGTTTTACAGCTAAAAAAAATCAGAAGCTCAACGAGGTGTCAGAGGCAGCGCAAGCAGGAGGGAGGGAGCCCCAATGTCAAACCCAAGTACCTATCTCCAAAGCCAAGCTCGCACCAATGTGTTATGCTGAGCTGGGAGACAGGAAGCAAGCCCACAGACACAGACACAGACACAGGCAGGAATTGTGCGGGCTGAGGGCACATCAGCATCATTCCTGGGGGCTTTCCAGCTGGGTGGTCCTGTCCATGCCACAGCTCTCTGAGCCCACTCACCCATCTACAAGAGGGAGCTCAAGAGAGCCCTGTTGGGCAATGACAGCCGAGGATGCAGGAGGTCTGCTACGTGGGGAGCACACAGTGTTGGTTACACCTGCAGACACCTGAACAAATCTGTTCTTCATGGAGACCTGCTGGCACTTTTCTCTCTGAAGAGTAGATCTTTATTTGAAAAAAATAAAATGAATGATTCCCTTCCCATCACAAAAGCTGTTGCTCTTGGACAGGCGCAGTGGCTCACGCCTATAATCCCAGCATTTTGTGAGGCCCAGGTGGGCAGAGAGAGGTTGGGAGTTCAAGACCAGTCTGACCAACATAGAGAAGCCCTGACTCTATTAAAAATACAAAATTAACCAGGTGTAGTGTTGCATGCCTGTAATCCCAGCTACTCGGGAGGCTGAGGCAGGAGAATTGCTTGAACCCGGGAGGCGCAGGTTGCAGTGAACCAACATCACGCCATTGCACTCCAGCCTGGGTGACAGAGCGAGTCTTCCTCTCCAAAAAAAAAAAAAAAAAAGCTATTGCTCTTAAGGCTAAGTGAATAGGAACCTGAACTGTATTCAAGAGTTCATTCCTGGGAGTGGGGGAGACTCCTCATTGAGCATGAAGGGGCCTCTGCATTCCAAATACGAGATCCCAATGCAGCTTCTTTCCAATGAATGCATCGTGTGCATTATGCAAAAGAAAGGCGGGCAAGGCCAAGAGAGAACCACTCCAGGCGTGACACTTGCTCTCCTAAGCATTTCCCAACCCCGGTACACAGCTGACAAAAGCACACATCAGCGGGGGCCCTGAGACACCATGAGGATCCTATCCTGGGCCCTGCTTGGGTCACTGGGGCATGATCAGATCATTCTACACACCGTCCCATGCCTGCACAAGCTGTTCTGAGATCCGTCTCACAGAGTACCCGCTCAGGCTGATGGAGAGTGCTGAAATTCCCAATGCGGTTTGTAAATACCTATCAATATTCCAGAGGTGCATAACCTTTGACTCAAACATTCCATTTCTAGGAATTTACCCCAGAGACATTTCAACAAGGTTGGGAGAGAAACACTCCTGCTTTGTTCCTCTCTGTTCAATCATCTCTGATTCCTCCCTTGAGCATGGGTTTATGGGCTGGCAATTCCCAAGTGGGCTTTACTAAAAGCCTGGGAAAACCAAATGGGAAATAAACCAGGAAAGGCAAAAATCACTGGATCAGTCCAGCGTGTCCCAGGGAGCGATGGGACTCACACCCCAGAACTACTGAGCGCTACCCTCACAGCCCTTCCCCAGAACCCAGTCCTCTGGTTCCCCCAAGAACCCCAAGTATAAAGCAGGGCAAACGCAAAGTGATCTGCAGCCACCCCAACCAGGAGATTTCACTCAGGTCTCCTGGTTACTCTTAAGAAGCCTTGCGAATTTGCATTCCACTCCACATCTGTGCACACTTCAATAGCAAAATAATATCTTCAACGACTCCCAAGTTAAACGGTTTAACCTTTTCCTCCGTCACCAAATCGTCTAAAGTGGATGTTCCCACAAAGGGGAGCCATGTTTTACATTACACACTAAACGACTTAACCTTTCCACCCCTCAAGGAAAATGCTCATCCCAAGAAGATGAGCCATGTTTTAAATTATATATTAGTTAAATTACTTAACCTTTTCCCTCTGAATCCGCAAGTCAAGTGGACACACAAGGAAGATACATTCCATTTAGCCTATGGTTTCTTGAACTCCTGACACCCTCATGGGTTGCATGTATCCCAGTTTGAGAACCGCAGTTTTAGGCTTATCTTTAGCATCTGCAAAGAGAGGGTACCCAAGACCCCCAGAAAGCCAAGGCTGGGCGGATGAGAAAGGACATTCAGGAACAATGCTTTGAGGCTTTGAGCCATTTCTCTTTCTTTGAAACAGAGTCTCACTCTGTCATCCAGGCTGGAGTGCAGTGGCATGATCTCAGCTCACTCCAAGCTCTGCCTCCTGGGTTCAAGTGATTCTTCTGCCTTAGCCTCCCGAAGAGCTGGGACTACAGGTGCGCACCACCACGCCTGGCTAATTTTTGTATTTTTAGTAGAGACAGGGTTTCACTATGTTGGCCAGGCCCACCTTGGCCTCCCAGAGTGCTGGGATTACAGGCGTCAGTGAGCCATTTCAACCTCAAAGATCCAGTTTATTTTCTTCCCACTTGATCATATTTATATTCGGAAGACCTTTCCCCATTCAAGCTTCTGTTCTTAAGCCATTACTGACTGTTACTTCCATTTCCCATTTTAATCTCCATTTTCCAATGTTATTTCCATAATACAAGGCCAGTTTTTTAAAAAACAATAAATAGCAATAAAAGGAAGAATGAGGTCTTCCTGTGTAGTGAAATGGCTGAGCGTAACTGAGGCAGGATCCACCTCTTAAGAACAGAGGTCAAGATCTCAGTAGGGCTCTGTGAAGGGCTGAAAATTTCTCTGAGGGCCCTTGCTGCTTACTGTCTTCTCAGACCCTAAATCAAGATCAGAACGCTCCCGAGTGCAGGCTCAGGATCACACAAGTCTATGTATGATCAGCTTGGCCAGTTTCTAGCTGTATGAGCTGCAGGAATTTCCTTAACCTCTCTGAGCCTTGGTTTCCTCATCCATAAAATGAGGCGAAGAGGGGGTCCCACCCATTAGGGTTGTGGGAGGATGACTGGAGACAACGTGTGTACATTGCTCATCAATGTCATCAGCATGTGATAAGCACTCAATCAACAGTTCTTATTGTTCCCAGATTTATTTTTGAGACCGAGTTTCACTCTTGGCACCAAGGCTGGAGTGCAATGGCTCGATCTCGGCTCGCTGCAACCTCTGCCTCCCGGGTTCAAGTGATTCTCCCGCCTCAGCCTCCCAAGTAGCTGAGATTACAGGCATGCAGCACCACGCCCAGCTAATTTTTTATTTTTTGTGTTTACTAGAGATGTGGTCTCACCATGTTGGTCAGGCTGGTCTTGAACTCCTGACCTCAGGTGATCCACCTGCCTTGGCCTCCCAAAGTGCTGGGATTGCAGGCATGAGCCATGGCCCCCGGCCTGCTCCTGATTTAAACCAGCCACTGTCATTGAGGAGAGACTCAAGGAGAGACCCGGGATCCAAGAGAGAAGTTATCTCGGACAAAGTTTTAGTGCAGAGTTCCCTGACACTACTCCTAACTTTCCTCACACAGCCTGAGGGAAAGAGACAAGGCTTTCAGTTCCCAAACCAAGAAAGCACTAAAGCTCCAAGAGGGATCAGAAACTCAGCCCAGCAGGTCCCAGCTGAGGCTCTGGGGCCCCCAGACTCTGCTGCCTTTGAAAACCAGTTTGCAAATGGACAAAACAGACAAGAGCTGCAGCTCTCCAGGTGTGGGGTCTGGAGGACCAGGCCTAAGTGGAAGCAAGAACAGGTGGGAGTGAAACAGCACAATGGCCCAGTTCCCTCCTTTTTCAGGACAAGCGGGATATTCCACTTCTCTTCCCTCTCCACCCACCGCTATAAGTTATAGGCGTGGCTACATGACTTGCTCTGGCCAATGAATCATGAGCGATGATGTATGTCCTGTACGAGTGGCCACACCCCCGTCCTGCCTCCAGGACAGCGAAGCACATGTTGAGACGGGCGCTTCATCGGCTGGGTCACTGCGTGATCAGATGAGCAAGGCACCTTACTGATGCACCCTGGACACCTAGCATGAAGGAGAAGTAAACCTGACATGAGAGGAGCCGCTGCACTGCCTGTCACAGCGGCACAGCCCAGCTGCACTGGCTGATTCAAGGGGCCAAAAGAGCAGGCTCTAAGGCAGCACTTCCAAACCGTCTGTGGGAAAAGACCCGTTTTTATTTTATTTCCAATCCACTGTAGACCAATATTTTTGAAAAGTATAATTAAAATCTCCTTGCAGTGTCAACTTGCTGAAAGGTTTCCACACCCTCACTCTTGCTCTCCTCACTTCTGTCCCTGCAGGCTGCCAACGAGCTCTACAGATGGGCACAGACCCGGACCACTCACGGAATGGCACAGACTATGAAGTATAGCACTGGTGGGCTCCAGGCCCCAGTGGCCATTTTCTTTTTTCTTTTTTTGAGACAGAGTCTCACTCTGTCAGCGAGGATGGAGTGCAATGGCGCGATCTTGGCTCACTACAACCTCCGCCTCCTGGGTTCAAGCGATTCTCCTGCCTCAGCCTCCCACTCGTAGCTGGGATTACTGGTGCCCACTACCATGCTGGGCTAATTTTTGTATTTTTAGTAGAGACAGGGTCTCACCATGTTGGCCAGGGTGGTCTCGAACTTCTGACCTTGTGATCCACCTGCCTTGGCCTCCCAAAGTGCTAGGATTACAAATGTGAGCCACGGCACCCAGCCCTGTTGACCATTTTCTATTTTCTTTTTCTTTTCTTTGAGACAGAGTCTCACTCTATTTCCCAGGCTGAAGTTCAGTGACATGATCTGAGCTCACTGAAACCTTCGCCTCCCGGATTCCAGTGATCCTCGTGCCTCCCAAGTAGCTGGGATGACTAGCGCCAACCACCGCGCCCAGCTAATTTTTGTATTTTTAGTAAAGACTGAGTTTCACCATGTGAGCCAGGCTGGTCTCAAACATCTAACTTCAAGTGATCCGCCTGCCTCGGCCTTCCAAAGTGCTGGAATTACAGGTGTGAGCCACGAGGCCTGGACCCGCTGGCCCTTTTCTAACACTGGGGAAATAACTGACCCTTCCCAAGCCTCACCACTCCATTTATAAAATGAAAGTCTGCATGAGAGGATTTAAATATAAAGCCCAGGGAGCACAGGGCCAGGTGGAACAGGCCCTCAGTAAATGTCAGCTACTCAGCCACATCGCGCCCTGTTCCCAGGTGACGACGTTTGTCACCAACAGGCCTGACCATATGCTCAAGGATCTGGAGTGAAGCCATGGGCTTCAGGCAACCTCAGAGCAAGGCAGTGAACTGAGATTCATATTTCATTTCTAGACATCCGCTCTGAGGTAACGTGATCAGACTGGCACCTCAAGGGGCAGAAGGCCAGGTGCAGTGGCTCACGCCTATAATCTAAGCAGTTCAGGATGCTGGGGCAGGAGGATTGCTTGAGCTCAGGAGTTCAAGACCAACCTGAGCAACATAGAGAGACCTGTCTCTACAAAAAATTTAAAAATTAGCTAAGCCAGGCGCAGTGGCTCACGCCTATAATCCCAACACTTTGGGAGGCCGAGGCGGGTGGATCACCTGAGGTCGGGAGTTCGAGACCAGCCTGGCCAACATGGTGAAACCCTAACTCTAAAAATAAATAAATAGATAGATAGACAGACAGACAGACAGACAGATAAACAGCCAGGTGTCGTGGCACGTGTCTGTGGTCTCACCTACTCGAGAGGCTGAGGTGGGAGGATGGCCTGAGCCTGGGAGGTCAAGGCTGCAATAAGCCATAATTGTGCCACTGCACTCCAGCATGGGTGCAGAGAGACTTTGCCTCAAAAATTTAAAATTAAAATAAAGGGGGCAGAGGTACCAGGACTAGGTTAACGACCTGGTGATCCACTGACACCAGGGATAACATCAACTGCTTAGTACCGGGGGAAGATCTTAACCACCAAGCACCCTGCCGTCACACAGCAGAGCCACAGATGGTGACCCAGGGCTGTGTTCACTCCAGAGCAGGGTCGCCATGCATCTTGGGTTTTCCTGGGTCTCAGGGATCTTCTGGAATTCAAGACTTTCAGTATAATGGGGATGGTATTGGGCAAATCGGAACAAACTGGTCACCCTACTCCAGAGCCTGTGTTCTGTAGCTATAATATTTAGGATGTGATGAACTAGGGCAGCTCTTTCATAAAACATCAACCAGAAGGCCAGAGTAGAACTCCAGCTGCTTAATAGACTGCCTGGGAAAGCCACATCCCACGACATCACACAAACATATCTAAGGACAGAGAGGCAGGGCGTGAAGGATGCAGCATCAAAGATAAAGCGATTACCCAGCATCGCAGGGGCAGCAATGGCTCCACATGGCCTGCGGACTGGCTCTGCCCTGAGGTCTGTTCAGGAATAGGAACTTCTAAATACTGGACACATAACCAGCAGCTTTTCCTTGCTTCTTTTTTATTTTGTATTCAAACAGTAGGTCATCAGAATCTGCTTGGTTAATGGCCATACTGTCATAATTGCCAAACAAAGCAATGGGAATATGATGATAATGGTAATACTTTGCATTTCTCAGAAAGGCAGATCTTGGATGTGACTTCATTTCCCAGAGCCTGCTGGCTGTCTTCTGTCTCGGTCCTCCCCATCCTTGCCCAGCCATCAGCACGACGCCTAAATGCCTGGCGCATGTGACAGGTCCGTGGATTGCTGGGTGAAGGAGTTAATGAACGAGGACCTCTCTGTTCTGTGGGTAACCCAGGTATCCCCAGGCAAGGCAGGCTGGGTGCTCTGTGGCTATGTCACCTCACCCTCCATTGCTCCCACGGAGGCAGTGCCACCACGTCCCCAGGACTGTCCTGAATGCTCAATACAGAAGCTGACCGTGTAACTGATGAATGAAATGAAGTATCACTGATCACTTTACTAGGACCACAGGTGTAAACTGGGACTGTCCCAGGCAAAACAGGACAAGTGGTCACCTCACTGATGTAGCATCTCACCTAATCCTTGTTATGCTTCAAGTGCTACCCCAGGCACTGGGGCCAGACTCCATGGTCTGAAGCACAGCCCTGTCTCCTAGCAGCTGGGTGCGTGACTTAACCTCTCTGGGCCTCAGTTTCCTCATCAGAATTAGGCAGTAGCTGCCCCTTAGGGCTGCTCTGCAGGTTACGCTATTTAATAATTACAACACTTAGAATAGGGCCTAGCACATGTAACAGAAGCCACATGAGTGCTGACTGAATAAAAAAGTCCTCCCGTTAGCCCCAGTATTATTGCCGCTTCATCCATCAGCCAACAAAGGAACAAGGGCTTAAGTGACTTGCCAGTTAGTAGCAGAACGGCTCACACCTGTAATCCCAGCACTTTGGGAGGCCGAGGCAGGCCTATCACTTGAGGTCAGGAGTTCGAGACCAGCTTGGCTGACATGGTAAAACCCCATCTCTACTAAAACTACAGAAATTAGCTGGGCATGGTGGCATGCACCTGGAGTCCCAGCTACTCAGGAGGCTGAGGCAGAAAACCTTGAACCTGGGAAGCAGAGGTTACAATGAGCTGAGATCATGTCACTGAACTCTAGCCTGGGTGAAAAAAAAAGAATCGGAGTCCAACCTAAGCGTCAAAGCCCATGACACACCCACCCTGCGATCCTGCCCCCACTCCACTCCCAGCTCCCGCATTTTCTCTCCCCATTCAAGAATTTAGGGCTCTTCTGCAGATTAAGCTATTTAATAGCGTAACCTTACAATCGAGTGAGAAGTGCAAGGAGCCCGCTACAGCACGGGGCACTGCCGGGGCTCCCCCGGGGGCCGAGGAGGGGCTTCGGGTCCCCTGAGGCTGTGTGCACAAGCAAAGCAGGAGGCACCAGTCCCAAAATAGGACGGGCATTTGCTTCCCGTGCGTCACAATCCGAAGTTGTTCTCCTTTTCTCTTCTTGCCAAATTACTCGATCTCAGAAATTCCTTAGCAAGACAAGACTGAAATGCAATCTCCAACCCCATCGGGCCCAGTGGAATTTCACCAACACAAATTGCTGCGTTCTCCAGGAAAACGGAGGATGCTGGCCTGAAGTTTCAGATTCTCACTAGGTCTTAGAAAGCTCCAGCACTTGAGCAGCTCCTGGAAGTGGCAGGAAGTGGTTTGCCTTTGCTTATTTTCCAAAGGATAACCACCAGATTTGCTCGTAAAAACTTGCTAACCAATTGGCAGAGGGCACCTGCACAATCCAGTGATTTCTTCTCTCCTGGGGTTTTCTTCTTTTGTTAGCTCAACTCATGAGGCCTTCAGAGACGCAGATGCACAGGCCTTGCCTTGACACATGCAAAGAAGGAAGGAAAGAAAAAAGGGAGGAAGGGAGGAAGGGAAGGGAGGGAGGAAAACAAAAGAAAACGGGGGGTGGGGTGGGCGCAGTGGCTCACGCCTGTAATCCCTGGGAGGCCAAAGTGGGTGGGTCACTTGAGGTCAGGAGTTCAAGACTAGCCTGGCCAATATGATGAAATCCTCTCTGTACTAAAAATACAGAAATTAGTCGGGCGTGGTTGCACTAGCCGATAGTCCCAGCTACTTGGGAGGATGAGGCACGAGAATCGCTTGAATCCAGGAGGCAGAGGTTGCAGTGAGCCAAAATCATGCCACTGCACTCCAGCCTGGGTGATAGAGAAAGGGGGAGGAAGGAAGGAAGAACATTTTGATAAAGAATCAAAATTCACCAAAAGAAACGTTAAGCCACAGCCCATGGCTTCATGTTCACCGGTGCTCAGGCAGGACTGCGCATCAGCTCTAAAAGATGCCAGAGGCTGGACTGGCAGAGGGAGGGAGGGAAAGAGGACCAGAGACCAAGGAGTGGCTGAAGAAGGCAGATTGCCCCAGAGGGACCGGGTATGTTCTGCATCAGGAGGGAGAAGGACGAAAGGCTTCTCCAGAAGCGAGCAGCCCAAGCAAAGCACAGAGCCAGGTGAAGCCGAGCGCGCGTGCGGAGCCCCGGAAGGCAAGGGCAGAGGAGTCTGGACGCCTCCCATGGGGCCAAAATAGGAGCGTCATGCCCGGGCTGACAAGCCCAGACTTGAATCTGAACACCACAGGCAACAACTGCACGTCGCTGGGCAGGACGGAGCTGCTGCCCCCAAAACTCTTTCAGATTCAGAGGGCACTGCTGGGGTGCGGTGGGGTAAAGGACTGGAAAGGGAAGCATGAGTTTCCTCCACCGCTCCTCAGGGAGCCTTTGGGGAGCCACCTCTGCTCCCTGGGTGGAGGCCACATGCCAGCCCAGTCCGCTATGGACATTCCCAGATTCTTGGAGGCTGGGGTGGGAGCATGTGCCCTGGGCCAGCCCAGAAGATGGATGGCAAGGAAGCTACATGGGCGCTGGGACGGGCGGCTGCTAAGTTGAGGAGACAGCCTGGCCAAGGCTGCCTCCCACGCAGAGGTCACCGCCAGGGTGCACAAGTCCAGACTTGTGTACTCACTTCCCTCGCCAACTGGGCACTTGGGAGAAATCAGAGGACATCCTATAAGGAACTCTGAAAGGGAGCTGGAGATTAGGGCGAGGCTTGGGATACATGTGTACATAGGTGTGCAAGTGGTGTGTGTGTGCAGAGACAAGCATGCTCTCAAGTATGTGTGCCAAGTGTCCTTCCATGCATAGGTGTGAGGTGTGTGCACCCATGACCTTGAGATGGAGTGCTCATGGCCATGTGTGTATGCCGTGAGGGGGTGTGGCCGTGATGGGACCACATTCACAGCGTGGATGGTGCCTGCATGCACACATATCTTCAACAGGCAAACAGCAGCACGTCAGGGCCAAGAGCCGGGACTGGAGCCTTAAGCAGGCGATCCAACTTCTCTACGCCCACCTAACTGCTCTACAGCTCAGTTTCCTCATCTGTAAAACGGGGCTACTTCCTAGTATTGATAGCGGGATTAAATACATTTATATTTGGAAAGCACTCAGATGCTTGTACATGGGGTCCTACTAAATGATACATATGTGTGTGTTAAAACATAAATGCATACGTGTGGGTGAGTGGTCGCACAGCTGGGAGCCAGTAGGTATGGAGAGGTGTGCACGGTGTAGACTAACTGGGACTGTGTGCGCACTGGGGGGCAGGAAGATGTGGCTGGGTGTGCACAGATGTGCAAGAAGGAAGAGTGTCTGCCTGTTTGCAAACATGCGTACTGTGTGTATCCACGAAGCCTGGGGGAGGCAGTGCATGCCAGGGCCCAGGACATGTCTGCTCTAGAACCACGGGGCGTATGAATACACGTGTGTGCGCGTGGGGTATGCTAGTGTCTGCGGCCATGTTCTGGGACAAGTGTGTGTGTGGGTGCCTGGGCAGGGGCACGGAGGGATGGGAGCCATGAGTCAGGTTTCTCACAGGGATTATCAGGCCTCTGCTCCTATCTCTGTGAGAAAACAGGACCACTGGGCAGAGGCAGAGCAGCCCCCTCAGAACTGCGGAGCAGCCCCAGAGAGACTCAGTGCAGAGCTGAGGGCCCAAACCAAAGAGGCCGGGCGACAAGGGCCGAATCTCACTCAGTCCTGTGCCCAGCCCCCGGCAAGCGACCATGCTCAGAAGCCAGAAAGGACGGAAGGAGTGTGCCCAAGGGAGGGACACAGACCCCAACATGACAAGCCCCATCCTCAGGTCACGTCCTGGGGCTCCACATCCATCATTTCACTGAACCCTCTTGACTGCCCTAGAAGGAGCTCATCGCCATGTTTCAGACAAGGAAGCCGAGTTCTGTGGTTAAAACATCTGCTCAGAGGCCTACTTCTAGGGAGCTGTGGGTTCCCAGTCAGCTGTGTCTGACCTGGGTCCTCACAGCCACCATGCAACTCTGAGAATGAATGAATGAGCCAACACATGCATGCATGAATGAATGAGCACACCAACAAAGAACAATGAAAAGGAAACCGAAACTTAGTGTCCGGAAGAGGAATAAAATAAGGGAAGCTCGGGAGAGTCGGCAGGCACTGCCTGGAGAAGCCTCTGGGGGGACTGCACCCGTTTCCTGTGTGGGCCACAGCTGCAGCAGCCGCCATGGTGGTCCACAGGGGACCCAGGAGCCCACACTGCACAGGCAGAAGGAGCTTTCTTTGTCGCCCTTGAGGCGGCAGCAGCAGAGCAGGCAGCGAGGCACCTGTGTGGCCCAAGGCTCCCAGCACACAAGCCCGGCAGCTTCACAGCAGGGCCAAGCCACTGGAACCTTCAGCCTCAACTCCAAAAACCGGCATTCTGCACTCCGTGTGAGTCCTGCGGGATTTGAGGTTAACAAGACCTCGGATGCCAAGGCCCAGACACCTTCGGAGAGCCAGTCTGCCGAGGTCTGGGCATCACTAACAAGATGAGTTATTACAGTGACTTCTCCAAGCCAGCTGTGTCCTAGGGTCCTGTAGGGCTCACGTTAATGAAAAACTGAGACAGTCCCCTTGCTTCCAGAGTCCCATCTGGAAGCCACCCACCAGCTGGGTTCAGGGGTTCTTTAGAAATAGTCTCTGGAGACCCCCACTTAGCATGAGCTCCAGCTCTAAGTGGCCTCGGAGAAGTGGCTCAATCTCACTGAGCCCCAGTTCTTCCTATACAGTAAGGAGCACTCACCCATGAAGGGTTATTGGCGGAGAGGACCAGTTCAAAGTATGAAAAACATATCTCACAGGACATGTAGCCGGCCCTTCTGAGAGACAGCTGTTCTAGTAAATAGCAGCCATCAGAGGCCCTGGGTCTGCCTAAGCAGTGGGGAGCGCCAAGTTACTGAGCTCCCTGGGCTATGCAAGGCTGCCAGGCAGGGTAGGGAGGGTAGACGGCTGCACGGGCACCACTGGCTACAGATGCCCTACCACGCCTGGGAGGCCCAGGATCTCCAGCCCCCTCTATGCCTAGACCTCCCCACAGCCTGGACAACCCTTAAGAGGCCCAGCACCAGGGCATCTCTGCAATCCACTTTCATGGCCTCTTTCCACTACTGAACTCCCTAGTTCAGCCAGCAGTAAGCAAATGGCCCAGTTGCCAGGCTGAGGGCGAGTGTCCCAGGCACTGCCCTCCAAGCGGCACTGGCTTCTCCCTCTTGAACCTGTCCTTTGTCCCCTTGGCTCCCATTCAGTTTCACAGAATGTGAGACTCTGCTCATGGGAATTGGGAAAAAGCCCAAGAGATGAAGTGCCGGGTTTCAAACTGCGTTCCCAGGGCGCCAGGGTCCGCAGGGGGCTGACCCCCGCCTCTAATGGGACGGCATGCCTTTAACGAACCTTCTCTTCCTACTGTGGTTGGAAGAGAGGGCTGTGATAGCAAATCCCTGAAAGCATGTGCACAAAAGCTCACCTAATTCAAAATCGAGCCCCCTCGCACCCCACTTTGCTGCTTTGAGACATCTTTATTCATTCAAAGGTTTTTATCACTGGATGAAACAGCCATAAATCTGATTTGATCCTTGCTGAAAGGCTGAAATTTTAATCAGTCTTTGTCCTTCAAAGTCCTTCTCATTTTTCCTTTCACTTGTCAAGGCTGAGAAGCCGTTAACTCCCCTCCATTGTACAAATTCTAAACAGGTTTCACTTACTTCCCTGTTTCTCTTCCATTGCCCCCAAGGAGGAGGCCCCAAGAAGGGGGCTTGTTTTGTTCACTGCTGTATTCTCACCACACAACAGGCACCATAAATACTGATTTAATATTTATTTTAGTTAACTAAATGCAACAATTTATAACAATAACCATAGCACCTACTATGGTCCAAGCCCTGTTTACACGTGTGACATGTGTTAATTCACCCACCACTCACATCTACCCTTAGAGATCCGTCCCATTATCCCCATTCTACAGATGAAGAAACAGAGGCACCACTATACTTGCTACCCTGGATTCATAGCATCTTCCAGACCCCACCCTCAGTCCCTGGCTCACTTGTTTCCCATTCCCTGGAAGGAGACCCTGCTTCTTCTGTGCCCCTGCCGGCTTCATCACCTCTGCTTCTGCTCCAGCAAGTTTCAGAGCTGGGGGAGCTGGGGATTATCTCGCAAACTGCACATTTTACAGATAAGGAGGCTGAGCACTGACAGCTTCCTGTGTAGTTGAGGGAATGAGGTGGAGAGAAAATGACAGCCAACAGCCAAGTCATTGAGGGAGGGTAGCAGATGCCCCAGAAGGGTGGGTGGCCATGGCTGACCACAGCAGGCAGGGGCTTCCAGGAGGAGGTGACAGCTCTCACAATGTCTCAAGTCCTCCGAACAGCAGCAGCCCACAGCTGTGGGGTCTCAGCCATTCGGCCCACAAACATAAAAAGAGAAGGCACCCAGGGTCTCTCAGATTAGCGGACACACCTGCCCATCCCCCGAGAAGTGTGTCTGTGAATTTGACTGGCCTGTGGTCAGCAGCAGTAGGAGAGGCTTTAGGCAAAGACTTCAAGTTGGACAGAGTTGTTCCCCACCTGGGACTGTACCCCAGCAGCCCGTCCCATCCTCCCTGGATGCCAGGGCGGATATCTGTAACTTCCCTCCTCGAAGCAAACGGAGCAGCAGCCCAGCTGACTTGGTGTGTTGTTCTCACACAGCTGTGCCATGCACATCCAGCCCATCTGAGGAGCCTGTGGGTCGCCTGGCTCCTGCCTACCCCTGTACCAGCCTTCCCAGGGTCCCCTCACAGAGGGTTCACCCTCCGCTTCCCCCAGGCTGAGAGGTCCACTCTGACCATCAGTGTCTGTTCCACTGAGAGGCCCTATGCTACAGTAATGATGACGATGACTGACAGCTGACCCTGAGTACCAGGCACTTCACAACCACTAATTCACACATGCAAACCTTTGCCACAGAGAGCATGATGAGGCCCACTTTACAGAAGAGAAAACTGAAGCTCGGGGAGGTCACCTAGCATGTCCAAATACTTACCGTCCCCTAGTGTAAGGTTTTGCCATCAGAACTGGGTGTGAGTCCCATCTCTGACACTAGCTCTGTGATTCATGGCAGGTTACACAGCTGCTCTGTACCTCAGTGACCTCATCTGTAAAGTGGGATAGAGGTGCCCAACTCATGGGCCTCCTTGGCGGGCTGAATGAGAATGCACCTGGCATTCAGAGGTTGTTGATGAATGACAGTAATCATTATTTATTCTCATTAATAATATTCATGAAGAAAAGAGATTCAGAGTAGTTTGGGGGCAAAGGTACCAGTTACCCAGGGTCACCTGGGCAGTGCCCATCCAAGAGTCAAAGGAGCGCAAGCCTTGGAGATGGCCTGAACTGAGTCTGAACTTGGCTCCCATGTCCTGCTGTGTGACCTTCAGCATCAGCGGAGGCGTCACAGGGGGTGGCCCCAGGGGTCCCCCATGCCCATAGATGCCCCCCCAGAACAGGACCCGGTGGGGCGCCTCCTACCCTCTCTGATGCCGTGCTTCCTTCGGGGAGTGTGTCCTGGTCTGCTTCCCCCCCAAGGAGGAAGGGGAGCTCCTTGGCCGTCCCTGGAGAGTTCCAAAGAAGACCCTACCCAGGTCCAGGCTGCAAGGAGACGCATCCTCACCCAGCACAGCCACGTGACTTCTTTCCCACCCTCTGCGTCAATAAAGGCCGGTTCTGGGGAAAGCTTCAGATCTGCATCTGCTCCATTCCCAGCACATGCCTGGAAACACCTGCAGCTGTCGGGCTCTGCCCTGCGTCCCTCCAGCACTGGGCCGGCAACCGAGGGAGGAAGGATGAAAGACGAGTCTGAAATCACAGCTGGAGACCCAGAAAGAGGCAGCTCCCACAGTCTGAGGCCCGGCTTACTGGCCCCGATTCCCCCACTGACTGCTCAGCAGGCGAGGGCCATGCCTGGAGGGAAGCTTCCGGAACATTCTTCATCCAGGTGGACGGGGGTGTTACCTTTGAGCCAGGGACTCTGGCTCCGACCTCCCCCATCACATGCTGAACCACATTTCCACCTACTCACACTGGTGGTTTTTTTAATTAAGAGATTTTAAAAACCAGCTACTAAGTAAGTCATCTTCCCTAAGACTTCCTGAGAAGCACCAGGGTACAGGCGAGGCCTGAAACATGAAACGGCAGGTGACAGGCCGCGTGAGTCACAGGGCAGGCCTGGGCCCTAGAGCCACATGGGTCACCTGCAAGCCCGGCCCGGCTGCTGTGTAGGCCGGCAGGTGACTCACCCCTTTGGGCTCCGGTCTCCTTGGCTGTGGGTTCTGCTGAGCGCACGCTGCTTAGCGCACTTAGGCCCTCAAATGCAGCAGTTTGTTGCCACCATTGTTATTACTGTTGGTGTTCAGATCACCGTGAGGCTCAGTTTCCCCACGTGGAGAGTGGGAACAAGCAGACCTAACTCGCCACACTGCGGGAAGATTCAACAAGGCCGGACCTGGGCGGCTCGCACCACGCTGGCTGCTATCCTGCTGCCCTTGTCATCGTCACTGTAAAGGGGACAGCCCCTCGGGTCACACAGTACGTGATCCACACTATGTGTCCCACTCCAAGTGCTTTACATTTCCTACTTCGTTTAATCCTCTCAACTACCCGAGGAAGGGGGCAGCATTCACATCTGCCTTCTATGGTCTAGATGACAAGTAAAGGAGAGGGTGAGTGACCCTATACCTCCGGCCTGTGGACCCGGACACGATAACCCCCTGCACAGACAGCCAGAGTCCAGATCCCACCACCGCCCTCAGACTGGACTCTGATGCTGGGGGAGGGCCCTGGAGAGGGAGCTGGCATGGTGGCTCCATCACCCTTGAAGTGCCTGTGTGCCAGGATCAGGCTCATGGACCTAGGACCTCCGGGAGGACATACAAGACTCTGAAGGAGCAGGAACCCGGGTCTCCCAGCTCCAATCTGCAGCTTCCCCCAACTCAAGCTCCCAGTGACCCCTGCCCGAGGCTCCTCCTTGCACTCTGGGCCTCGCCAGTCCAGAGTCCCTTCCACGGGGGCAGAGAGCAATGCCCTCCTACTAAGGGGCACCTGTGCATCTCCCCACTCACGGGCTCTCCTCCTAGGCCACTCCCTTCCCTCCGTGTGTCTGTCTGTCTGGGTCTCTCTCTCTCCCACGTGCTCCTACCCAACCCCGGCTCCCGGTAGCCCACTCTCCCTTGACCCCCCATTTCTCCCCTACCCCCCGCTACAACTTCCACTTCCCCTCCTCGTCCACATCCTGCCTCTCGTCCTCCTTATCCTGGCTGCCTGCCGTTTCCGCGGTCTATTTTTGCCAGCCTTTGTCTTTGTTTCTCCCCCTTCTTTTTCTCCAGGGCCCTCCCTTCCCTCCCTGCTTTTGCCTCCTCCCAAGGCACCTTTGTCCCCAGACCCTCTCAAGGGCCTGAAAAGCCTAGCATAGCCTGGCCAGCAAGGCCCGACCGGCCAGCACACTCATTCTCAGCCACCGAGGTGCCACCAAAGCCCCTCTATGCTCTGCAGCCAGAGGAGGAAGGGGGAGCCAGGGAGGAAGGGACACTTTTTCATCTTTGTTGCTAACAGTGGTGTTCATGGCTGACTAGCCAAGGACAGAGGACACAGCCAGGAGCTGAAGGCACTCGGACATGCGTCTCAAAACCAACTGTTGACTAATAACACTGAACACTGCACCAATTTCAACCCATGAAGTTAATTTAAGAAAAAAATGAGAAACAATGACACCCAGAGCAGACGCAGCAGTGTTAAAATAAGGACACTTGTGCCCCGTGGATGGCGTTACAGACGGGCTCCACTCCACGGGAAAGCAAGAGAGCGTTATCGATATCCAAAGCCATCAAAACGTTCATACCCCTGTGGCCAACTAACCTCCCTCCTGGGAATTTTTCCAAATGATCTTTCGTCATCAAAGGGAAAGGACAAAAATGCTACAGGCACGCAGATATTCACGGTGGCACACTCTATTGAGGAAGAAAAGCAGGAAATGGCCTTAGTATCTAATCAAAGGGAGATGGTTTCACGGAAAATGGTGCAACGCAAAAGACGATCACGTAGCCACTGAGAAGCTTCCATGACGGCGAAGACGGGGGAAACAACATCAGCGGAGGCTGATGACAGTGGAGGAGGAAAGGAAGGAGCCAGCATGTGCACTGTGCCTGGAATGACATAAAAGTACGTCTACAGATGGGCTAGGACCAAGAGGCATAAACGGAAAATCGATACAAGTAACCCTCGGTAGCCAAATCCATCCAGCTCCTGAGTTCAGGCAGGGAAGGCCGCCAAATGATCCAGATCCATGTGGTTCTGGAGTTGGGGGCGTCAGGAGGTCACCAAGTGAGGAATTTATCCCAAAACACATCCAAACCCGTTCATCTGGTGTGTGCCTGGGGAGGGGAGGGTTTCCATCCTTGGGTAAATTGTATGAAGAGGTTTTATTCATCTTCTTTTAAATTATCTTCCATGTTCCTTTGATACTGTTTTTGCAATTAAATAAAGGAAAGTCACAGTTCTCGTGTTCAGGGCTTTGGGGCTGACAGAAGCCTTTCCCACACATAATCTTCCCTGAGCCTCACAAAAGCTCCGTAAGGAAGCAGGGCAGGAGTTTTACTAACCCCGTTTTGACCAACAAAATGAGCAATTAGAAAGGGTGTAACTTTCCCAGAGTCACGCAGCCATGAGGTAACAGAGACGGGACTCAAACAAGGCCCCCCGAAAGGCAAGGGCTGGCTCAGCCCTGTCCTCACTGGGCGTTTGCGAGGCCAACCCCAGACACCAGCGCTCCAGCCCCCTAGACATCTCTGAAGACGTCTACCCTGTGACGCGCGACACTGTTGCTGAGGCCTCACGAGGATAACACCTGCAAGGGTAACAGCCAGACCCAATGCCGGCTTCCCCACATGGCTCAGGAACAGGGACCCACCACAAAACCTCTGCCTCGGTCCCTGAGCTCAGGCCCGGCAGCCAACGAGAGCCAAGGCTGTGCAGTCGAGCAGTCACCAGTTCAAACCATGACTCCTCGACTGTGTGCAAGCTGAATCCCTTGGAGCCTCCACATGACCAGGAGAAAAACTGGAATCGCACAAGGGAACCTCTTACGGTCACTGGATAAAAGGAGAAAGTGTGTATCCCGCACCCAGTTCGATGCCTGGCCCACCATAAGTGCTCCCTATGCTGCCGTGTCCTCCTCAGGCCTGTGCGTTTGCTCTCCTTGCCTGGAAGGTTCTACCCCGACACCCCAGGGTGGCTCCCTCCTTCACCCTCCTTCAAGTTTCACATCAAGCGTTAGCCTGGTAGAGGCCTGGTCATGCCGCAAACACCTGCTCCCCTTACCCTGGGTGGGCCTTGTCTTCTTCAGGGCCCTTACTCCCCGCTGACATGCTAAGCATTTGTTTTATGCTTTTGTTTTTGTTTCTGAGACAGAGTCTCGCTGTGTCACCCAGGCTGCTGTGCAGTTAGCGTAATCCCGGCTCACTGCAACCTCCACCTCCCCGGTTCAAGCAATTCTCCTGTCTCAGTCTCCCGAGAAGTTGGGATTACAGGAGCATGCCGTCACAGCTGGCTAATTTTTGTATTTTCAGTAGAGATGGGGTTTTGCCATGTTGGCTAGGCTGGTCTTGAACTCCTGACCTCAAGTGATCTGCATGCCTTGGCCTCCCAAAGTGCTGGGATCACCGGCGTGAGCCACCGCACCCAGCCCCATGCTAAGCATTCATATGCTGGTTTGTTACAATGCCATCAGGCCTCTGCGCTTGGCTCCCATGACCATGAGAACAGAAACATCACTCACCGTAGTGCCATATTCCCTGCACACAGTAGGAGCCCAGAAAACGAATGAATTAACTACTAATTGGTAGTGATGACTTTGCCAGACAGCAACAGGAACCTGTAGCTACACCTTACCTTTTACAGTCCCTGAGGGATGTCACACTCCTCGGGACACTGCAGGCCTCTGGCCCAGGCCTCTTGCCCTCTCTCACTTCCCCTCCTACTCCCCAGGGACCCAAAGGGCACAGTCCAAAGGCGGGTACTGAGAAGATATCGAGACCCCTGCTGGCTGGAAACACACGAAAAACTGTCTTGCAGCAGCAGTAACTGCAGAGTTCAGGACATCCCTGGATTCTGAACCCCTAGAAGAGGTCACATTCCTAGCACTGGAGAGCTAGAGAAGTTCCTGAGTCTCTCCTTCCCCTGTGCCTCCTCCCGCCACAGCTGGCATTTGCCAAAACCTCCCCTGCAGTGAAGGGCCTTTACTGGGCACTTTACACACATCGCGGATCAGCTCTCTCCCCCACCCTGATTTAGGCTTGGCAGTGCCAAGGGAGGCAGGCTCCACAAAACGAGAAGCAGGGGCCAAGGCTGTCCCACGGCTGGGTCCCAGGAGAACGGTGGCCTCATGGGCCACCGTCTGTTTGGTGACAGGGTGTGCTGGGTTCCTGCACTCTGCAAAGTCACACACTTGTAAAGGCTTCCAGACATCTGGGTACAGTGGCACTTTTGGCATAAGGGACTCACAAAGGAGACTTCTCCTGTTGGTCTCTCGCCCAAGCCCCTGCACCCAAGTGATGTACCTGAATAGTACTCTCTAACTACAGGGGAGAGAAAAGTACCAGTGTATTGTGGGTCTGGAAGCCCTCCCTTTTCCTCAGGACCCAGAGCCTCTGCAGGTAAAGTCCCCGTCTGCGGGGAACAAGCACTACCTCCCCTCTTAACCCAGCAACTCCAGCTCCTCCTCTCCTGTGCACACAGAAGTCACCTCCTCCAGGAAGCCCTCCCTGACTCCTCATGTCAGCCTCCGACTCCCCCATCAGCATCTGTATGAGCACAGTGCACCCCTCTTTGCCCACCTTTTCTCATGCCACCAGCTGGGATGTGAACTCCCTAAGGCCTTACACAGGCTGGGCCTTCACAGCTGCATCTCCTGTGCCTAAGAGTGTAGCCAGGACATAGCAGACAATCAAACTGAAAAACGAATGAATAACAAAAGAATGAACCAATAGAATGAATGAAAGCAGAAAGAACTGGAACAGACTGAATTTTAAAAAAATGAATGAAAGAATGAAGCATCAATGAAACTCGGAGGAAGGAATGAAAGGCCATCTCTCCCAGTGCCCGCCCAGAGTCAGGAAGCAAAGTCCAGCATCAATGACAGTGGCTCGCATCTGACTCTACAGTAGCAACTACATCGCTCCACCAGATTATTCTCTCCCCATCTTCCTGATCACACTTGGCCTGCAGGACAATGAAGAGCCAGGAGGTGGGGGGAGAGCTCCCAAAGAGGAGTGCAGAAGTTCCGCGCCCTCCCAAGGCTCTCCTGGAAGTCACGGGAGCCTCCCTGGTGCTGGGGTAAAGTGATGGAGCTGATGACTGACTGGGAGCAAGGAGAAGCGGCACACAGAGAGGGGAGGGGAGAAGGAACTGGCATGTCACCTTTATAGCAGTCCCAGGCGATGCATTTCTTCACTGTTTCAGGGAGAACCAGACACAGGAGGCCAATGATCAAAATCTGTAGATGGAACGAGTGGCTGACTACAGTAGTGACGGCTAACAGCACACGCCCTCTGTGCATCGGGCCCTGTTCTAAGCACTTCGCATGTATTACTTCATTTATTCCTCCCCGCAACCCAGTGAGGTAGATACCATTATGTCCAGTTTAGGGACTGGGAAACTGAGGCACAGAGACTCTCAGCTGGTGACCCAAGGTCACACAGCCAGGAAGTGGAGGAAGAGGAATTTAAAACCCATGTAGACTGGCTCTGGAATTTGAGCTCTTAACCCCCTCCAGTCACTGTGTCTCAGCTTCAGTGTGCTACAGTCACGGAGCTAATCATAATCATAACAATGTAACAGTGTACTCATGCTTAGTACGCTAAGGTCATGCAGCCAATAAAAAATAATAATGCTACTCTCAGCTTACTATGCAAATGGCATCTTGCCAACAATAATAAACAACGAAACAACAATAATACATAAAAATAAAATAACAATAATTAAAGTAAGATGCAAGGGTGCCAGGGCATCCCAATGACACCTCCAGACTGCAAAGAGCAGGAGCCGGGAGCAGTAATTCCATGCAAGAAGGGGCATTCAAAGACCGTCTAGTAACTGTGTGTGCAGAGCCGGAAGATCCTTCTCATTTGTTGGTAGGGGATGGCTCTGAGATGCTACTGGGTGAAGCCCCCAGAAGCTGCTCTCTGGCACCAAGCTCTGGAGCATTTACTCTATGCCAGGCACCAAACAAACACTTTGCATGGGTTTTCTCCTTTAATCCTCACACAGACCCTGTGAAAGTGGTGCAAGGAAGCCGCAGTTTGCAGATAAAGCAAGCTGAGGCTCAGAGAGGTTAAGTGACTTGCCCAGCATCACAGAGCTAGGAAATGACATCTGAACGCAGCCTCTCCCTCTGACCGCAAAGCCTTGCGCTCTGGCTCTGGCTTCCTTCGCCTTGGGAGAGGAGGAGCTGCCTGGAAGCCATGTGGGCCACGCTGCCCGGCCTGCCCATTCCCGCCAAGCCAGTCCGCTTGGCAGGCCACAGGCCCGGAACCCCTCACTTCAAAGTGATTCACCCCCGAGGGCTATGTGGTTTAGTGTGGGGCCCCGGGAGTGGAGCAGTCAGAGCCCTCTCGGCCCTGACCACCCAAGTTTGAAGCGGGTTCCCCAGGACCTCAGGAACCCAGGTGCCAGCTCGCCACAACCGCCTGGGACAGCCTTGCTTAGCAGAGGCCACCATTTCTCAGGAAGTCATGTTGGGGCTCCCACGCAGAGCAGCGAGGCTCAGAGGCACTGGAGGGTGGCAATGGGGGACCCCAAAATGGCCCCCACCCCTGCAGTTCACTCGAAGTCTCACCCTTACTTCTGGCAGAGCCTGTTGTGGCTCTCAGGGTCCCCTGTGACCAGAGGCCAAGCACAGCCCAGCAGGAGCCCCCTTCCGTTTCTCCAAGGCCTGGTGTCCAGAGGAACGAAGCTGCGCCAGCTGCTCCCTCCCCAGTCCCATGCTCCATCCAGAAGCTTCCCTCTCTGCGCTCAACGCCCAGCGCGGTCATCTCCTGCCGTGTGCCTTTGAACCCCAGCCTTTGAACCCCAGGAGGCCGGGGAATACTGGAATGTGCGATGCCTGAGGTCAGAGCTCCAGTTTGATTTGAGCTGGGTTGAGATGAGGGGAAAATGGCCAAGAACAACTCGCTCATTTACTTCATTTCCAGACTTGGCGGCTGCTGGGGCCGGGCTTCCAAACCAAGCTGGCTTTGGCCAGGACATCTGCAACAGCGCCCGCCACCAGGCACAGCTGGATTCGCTTAGGGAGTTAAGAGTCTCCAAGTTCTCTTAAGAAATTGGGTCCCAGGGAGCCCGGCTCTCTCTGGGGACCGCGCAATGGGCCTGCCCACTTCAGCCTCACCTCCTGCGGAAACTGTCTACGGAACTAGAGGGACCCTGCGGTCTGCTTGGAGAGTGACTGTGCACTCAAATGCAAAGCGGCCCAGCCCTGGGCAGCCCTCCTGAATCAACTCCAGGGAGGACCCGAAGCACAATTTCCTGGTTGCCACTGTGTCTCAGGGCCTAGGAGGGATGAGGTGAATTAGAAAAGAAACTCAAGAATAGATAGATATCCTTGGTTCCCGCATCTGTCAAATGGGGGTGGTAGTATCTACCTCCCACGGCTGCCCTGAGGCCCAGCGGACGAAACAGAGGCAAGGCCTGAACACAAAGTGTGCACACTTGTCTCCGAAATGTTAAGTCCCTCAACTCCCGATCTCACAGCCACTGCTTGGGAACCTGAATATCTCTGAGAAAGCCTGGCTGTGACGGAAAAGCCTCCCTTTCTTCTCCTAAGCCCATTCACGTGAGTCAGACACATCAGCTCACTCTGACCAGCAGGCAATGAACATGCAAATCAACATGCCAGGAACAGTGATGGCCTTGAGTGTGGCCTTTGGGAGCCCCTCTCTGCCTGTCAGGCTGGGTGCCAGGCTCTCACGCCCAACCCCTCAACCCTCGCATTCACGTGACTCTGACACATCAGCTCACTCAGGTCTGGGAGCTCACATCAGGTCTGGGAGCTCAGGATCATCGGCCCCATGACACGCTCACAGTGCCTGAGTGACTCATTCAGGAAGATGGCAGAATCCAGGGGAACGCTGGGTACTCCCACGTCCACAGTATGGTGGTCCAAGCAGGCCATGTGGTGCCACCCCAGCTCTATCATTCACTAGCAATACCACCTCCAGCAAGCTCTTGTGCCTCAACTTCCCTTTCTGCATTGGGAAATAATAAGACTACCTATTTCATCAGGTTATTCCCTACCTGTGAAAAACTGTACCCACATAACTAAGTAACACCTAAAATCCTCAAGAAAGGATCTGGCATATTAAAAGTGCTCAGTAAATGTGAGCTCTTATTGTTTTTCCACGGGCTGCCTAAGCATAGAGCTAAATAAACAGGCCATCAGTTCCCATTGAGTCGGGAGGGATATCAGAAGGACTGTGGTTAGAAATCTCCTCCGATCTTCCGACTGGAGTTCTCCACCCAGGCCACATGGTATAATCACCTGGGGAGTATCTGCATACTGGAACGTCCAGCAGTACACAGGCACAACTAGTCTGCATTTTCATGAACCAGAATCACTTGGCATTATTATCAGCTTTCCACGATTAGAGTTGTAAAACAGCTCAAAGACGACAACAGGTAGAAAGAGATCAGATGGGTGAGCTAGAAAACACACCCAGTAATCTTTTTCCACCCATTTCAAAGTCGTTTGCAGTATTTCTCGGCAGATATGAGCTCACAAGGAGATGGATGGAGAACATATTACAGCAGGAAAATTTAAAAACAACTTACATGTCCATCACCAGGAACCGAGGTGAATACATTCTGGTATACATACGCAGTAGAATACTCCGCAGCTATTTAAACAGACGATGTCAGAGGAAAAAACAAGACGTCTGGGTCCCACACACAGCAAATGAATCCCGACCTCTGGGGGTGGAGTCAGGCATCTGGACATTTTTTAAGCTCCTCAAGTAATTCCGATATGCAGCTCAAGTTGGAAACTGCTGCTCTAAACTCTCCCAAGAAAGCCTTGGACAGAAAAAAAAAAAAGTGGAGGAGTGGGTTTCAGGGGCAGGAGGAGGAAGGGAGAAAGGGAGGGAGGGAGAGAGGCAGGAAAGAGGGTAAATCTGAGCAAAGCCCACTCCTAGGAGAAGGACAAAGAATAAGGAAGCCAAGAGTTAAATGAATGAGGACACCCGGGCAGGCAAGGATCAAGGGTAGAGTATACCCCACACTCGCTCCAGAAGCGCAGCTGGCATCTCCCAGCCCCATCCAGAGGCTCCGAGTATTGGATCTGCACAATGCTTCCGTCACTTAGTCTAGAGGAGTCCCATCAATGGCCTTAAACTAGCCAGGTCTGTGTACACCAACTGCAGCAGAGAGCCACGATTACCCAACAATCCCACCATGAAAACCCACTCCTGCCTCAAGTTCCCCATCCTCATGGCCCAAGGCAGAACAGCAGCTGCTTTTACTGGAGGGAGGTTGGTTCTGCAACCAGGTAATCGTTCTCCACTAGAGTCAAAATGGAGCCCAACCTGCAACACCCTTCGTTCGGCGCCTGGGGGAGGTAGGTTGCCATGGCAGCCACACATCCCAAACCTCGGCCAGAGCCAGGGCTTGCTGAGCCGCCCCAGGCTTCCTGCACAGGTGGTTTTGGCTCTCCCTGCCTCCCAGAACCCTTCTTTGGGCTGTCAAGTGAAACGCCACCCAGCCGCTGTGGCCTTTTCACCAAATCCAACTTTGCCACAAGGAACAGGGGACTGGCAAGGTCCGCCACGGAAGGGAGACTTCTGGCTGGTGGGCCTCCAAGCCGACCTGGAGTTGTCGCTGGAGAAAGATGACGGCCAGGCACACCTGAAACTATCTCGCTGACTCAGCAAAAACGGTATCTGGTTTGTTCGCCACTGAATCTCACAACTAGCAGAAACCCCAGGACACAGTAGGTGTTCAAGAAATACTAACTAATCCATTAATCTTGAAATGATTAAATACAGGATTGAACTAAACTGGATGCCACCTTACACAAGATTCTAGTTGATGACAAAAAATCTTGTTTATGACAAAAAATACATGTTGGGTGGGACATGTAAAATGCAGACAGTTCCATCCCCTTAATTTCAGTCCTTTGATTTGGATAAAGATCACCACTATCTGCCTGGAAGATAACACACTGCAGGACGGTTGCGAAATTCTAGAGGCAGAGTTTATAAACCACTGTGCTATATAAACAGCAAGAGCCATAAGTGACCAGCCCTGAGGATAGATGGAGGAGGGGACAGCTGAAAGGTCCCCAGACTAGACTGCGGGCAAGGCTACCGCTCCTGGCAGCAGGCCTCAATGAGCCCAATCAATCCCCACAAAGCACTGGACAGTTGGGGAAAGATCAGGGAGAGGAAGAAGAAGTGGAGGGAGGGAGAGAGAGAGGCAAGCCAGCAGGCATTTCAGTTTTTAGAGCTGCCACTTTCCTGAATGAATTAGAGCAGACACAGCTCTCCTCTCTCTCTCAGAGTTAAGGCCAAAGTTCTTACAAGGCCCTACGCTATCTGACCCCGCTATCTGACCCCACTAGTGACGCACAGAGCTTACCTCCAGCCACCCTCCTCAAGGCACATTCTGCCCCAACCATATTTACCTCCTGGAACTCCTAGTAAATTCCTGCCCCAGGGCCTTTGCACATGCTATGGGATGGCTCCTTTATCTCCTTTAGCCCCTGCCCTGAGGCCTTTGCACATACACAGCTTCCTCCCTTACCTTCTTCAAACCTGCTCAAATGTCACCTCTCATCCAGATTTTCCTTGGTCTCCCTATTCCAAATGCCACCACACACGGACGCCATACCCTCCCCATTCATACCAATACTCCTGCCCTCCTTCATCTGATGTTTTCCTCCATAGCACTTAGCAGCAGCACACTATTTCCTTGTTCATTTTCCTCTCCTACAGGAATGGGGGCTCCAAGAGGGCCAGGATGATGCCTGCTTTGCTCTGTGCCTACAAGGGTGCCTGGTGCACAGCGGACGCTCCTCCGCCATCTGCTGAATGGATGGAGCGAGCAGGCACATCTCTGTGCACAGAGAGCATCCATGACTTGCCTAGCTGACCCCAGGGTTGACCCTGTGAGTCAGGCCCTATTCACCCCCGGTTTATAGTTGGGAACAGGCTCAGCTTAGGATGTGCTGGAGCCTGGATTTAAACCCAGCCCCAGTGACTCTGAAGCCTGGGTTTGTCACCCTCTCCAGCATGGGAAGATGCAGCCTGCATTTCCTGCCTAAAGCACATTATGCTCTCAGCTCTTCCTCTTCCTGTCACTGTGAAAGGGAAGCTCCTATACTGGGAGGGCCAGGGGCTTCCCCAATATGCACCATCCTCCTGGGACACACATGTTCACCAGGTTCAAGAGGGAGCAGAGGTCCTCTCTCCAGAAGCTGCTTAGCAGGTGACCAACTCCCAGTCTGTCCCATGGCTTAAAAGGCCCTCCGTCGTCTCACCCTCCCCTCCAGGAGCTCCTCCTCTGGGCACTCAGGCACCCGGCACCCCTCCAAAGCCACGCACCCAGTCACCTTCAGGCCTCAGACTCCCTGCCTGCCAGCCCCACTCTCTCCCGCTATGATAGGCACAATAATGGCCCTAATCATCCCAGTCC
Source organism: Cacajao melanocephalus (assembly GCA_963573385.1). Classification (NCBI taxonomy): domain Eukaryota; kingdom Metazoa; phylum Chordata; class Mammalia; order Primates; family Pitheciidae; genus Cacajao; species Cacajao melanocephalus. The sequence goes on from CAUYLG010058589.1 coordinate 92,964, forward strand.
CTTCAACTTGTGAATATATGGCCTGACATGGCAAAGGGACCCTGGAGAGTCACTTAAGATGAGGATCTTGAGATCAGAAATGCCCTTGGATGATCAGGTGGGCCCAGTGTAACCACAGGGTCCTTATAAGAGGGGACAGGGTCAGGCCCAGTGGCTCATGCCTCTAATCCCAGCACTTTGGAAGACCGAGGCAGGTGGATCACTTGAGGTCAGGAGTTCGAGACCACCCTGGCCAACGCGGTTAAAAATACAAAATTAGCTGGGTGTGGTGGTGCATGCCTGTAATCCCAGCTACTTGGGAGGCTGAGGCACGAGAATCACTTGAATTAGGGAGGCAGAGGTTGCAGTCAGCTAAAATCGCGCCACTGCACTCCAGCCTCGGTGACAGAGTGAGATGCCCTCTCAAAAAAAAAAAAAAAAAAAAAAAAAAAAAAAAAAAAAAAAAGTGGGTGGCAGGGGGGCCAGACCCAGAGAAGTAAATGTGGGGAGGGAAGAAGAGGTTGGTTTGTTGGTGCCATGTGGGATGGAATGCAA